>ML872197.1:8970-19646 GCA_009831015.1 Picea engelmannii
ATTAAAATATTATATAGTCACGTACCTAATCCAACCTTAATGTCTGTGTAATCATCCTTATTCTCTATCTTGATCTTCTTCATTGAACTCGACATCTGTATCATCATCTGGTTATGAAACAATGTTGAAAGGATTGATAATATCATCATCGTCATCAATGTCATTTTCGAGCATATTTTCATTGACATCATCATCAGGAATTGCAATATTGTCTCCTACGCCTAGATCATGATCTTCTTTGTCTTCTTCATCTGTCGACCCTCCATGATCTTCCAACTCTATCTGATATTCTGTCGAATAATCTTCTTGATCTTCAATATCATCTTCTTCCTGTAAATGAGTATACTTAATTGGCCTTCCTCTTGGATCATATCTAACAACAAATGACCAATCCCTTTCACCTGGAAAATTCAAGTAAAAGACCTGCTCACATTGGTTTGGAAAAACATAGCGATCGTGTCCTCTTTCAAACATCGTTGTTTTAATCATTGGAAATCCATTGGCATGTTGAATAACAGTTCTTTCCTCATCACGTTCATGCATTCGTAACCTATACCATTTGACATCGAACATAACTAGTTTGAAGGAATTAAAGTCACACTCAAGTATATCGTTTAAATACCCATAGTATCTATTTTCGGGCTCTCGTGGATGTCTGTCACTCCTAGAGGAAACATTAGTAACCTAGAATACTGCAGTAACTTTCGTTGGATATGCGACGAACAATCAACTTGAGTCGAATATTTGACGAAAATTGACCATAATAATTCAGTCAAACTGTAGGCATCGAGATTGCGACGAATACGGGGTAGATTTAGAAAAAATGAACTTTTTCTCTTGCATGTTGCGACGAAAGAGTACTTTCGTCACAAGTGGTCATCGCAAAATTTTCAATATGTAGTAGTGTAAGAGAGAAAGGATCTCCAATTAGCACCTGATTTGAGCACATTGAATATATATTATTTTGTGAAAAGTTTATTGCAGGTAGTCATTGATACATTTGAAGTTGTGAAAGTCAAAGGTAGCCAAGGAGGGTTGACAATGAAAGTTTTGGAGTTGCAGAATCTGAGAAAAAAGCCCCAATTTTTTAGGTGTATGCGGGTTGTAGTGGAGGAAGTCGCATACATACGTGGGCTATAGTGGAGGAAGGAGTGTACGTACACAGGCTGTAGAAGGGAAGGGTGCGTAAATCTGTAAAAGCCATGAAAACTCGAGTATATGAGGATTTCAGGTCCCTAGAGTTTGAAAGAAAGCTCCTAGGAACTTCTACGATGATCAGGTACATCAGATCTATTTACATGTTCAAAAGGTATGTCATATTTTCATGTGTAGTTGGATATTTGTTTTACATGAGATATGGTTATGGGCGTTTGAGGATTTTCCCTGGAACTTGTTGGTTGTATGGTACATATTGTATAATTCATATCTACAAAAATATAGTGCTGATATGTCTGGTATATATTGTTGGTACATCTTTTTGGGTTGAGGGTTGAGGCATATCTTATATTTCTTGGTACATGGTTGAGGGATTTTGTGGTACATGGTTGAGGGATTTTGGTTGTGATGTGTTGCTGAAGTTTTTTGGTTTAGTTTTAGGCTGCATATCATTGAGGGTTTGATGTCTATTCTGTGTGAGGGTTTATTACACATGATTATGATTGTATGAACATGTATGGAACATCACTAGAGAGACATATATGCACATGGTTTGAGTGGTGTTCTTGTGATATTGAGTATGAGATCTATGTTATCATATTTGATCTATTGAGGAGATTATTGGTACATGTTGTAATATAGGGGAAAGTAGGGAGATTACTGGTATATCCTTACATAAACATCATATAATACACATACACACACATAGACATAGATAAGTACATACATAAGTAATGAGATCCCATAGAACCATTTTTTATTATATGATATAACAGTACAACACAATTGTATACAACCTCTCACATGAATCTATTTGAGACTTCATGTGCTTGTCTGTTTATACCTCTTTCAGGAATTTGTAACTACTTAACTGCCTAGTTTGGTCAATTAACAGATACTCCTACTGACCTCTACTTCTAACTACGTCATACAACCGACTAGTTCTTAGTCGACCATCGGGTCTAGTCGACTAGCCCCTACAACATTCCCCCCCACCTCAATTCCTTGCTCGTCTTGAGCAAGTGGGGGTTCTACAATTTTTTTCTCATACTTTGATTAAAAAATTAGAAGATTGAGAAGTAGAATATGAAGAGAGAAAGAAAGATTGCAAGAAGAGGAGACAAAATATTCATATGGTGGACTGACTTAAAGTACTATTTCCGACTGCTCTATTGTGCCTGGACTACCCTTGTTGGTTTCATTGACTTCTTTGCTCTTTTCATTTTCTGTACAGACTTTGAAGGAAGCTTGAATAATGTTAGGGTTTGACTGCTTTGTTTGTTGGATAAAGTCACACCATGTTTCGATCGCATGTTCTGCTTCCAGATTTAGTATTTTCGACTGGGCAATCAAGTCGAAATTCTATGCTATACTTGATGTCTGAAATGTATCCGACTCTTGGTCAAATTGTTGTTTTGTGGCCTACATTTTATATATGAGCTGGCTGAGGAGAATGGTTTCTTGGTTAGTTTCCAAATGCACTTTCTGTCCCTCCTTCTGCCATTTCTATTCTTGTTGTGATAGTTGTAGCTTTGTTTCTTTTTCTTTTTCCAGCTGTGTGGTGAGAGATTCTTTTATTTTTCTATCAGTGGCCAAATTTCTTTCTCTTTCTATATTGTCGACTGTAGCCTTGTGTATCTGAAATTTTCTAAATGCCTATGAAAAATGGTTTGGCCATTCACTTACCACAGAATTCAGTGTGCTATATTGTTTGGTCAATTTATCTATGTTATGCTTGAATCCCTTAAGATTATTCTATTTTGTTTCTAAGGTTGTGTCTATCTGCTCCTGAGTTGTTTGAATTTCCTTGCATGCTAAGTCGTGTTGTTTTTCAACTTCTTATTTTTCTTTTTGCAAAGTCACCACTTGTTGGAAGTCTATACCAATTTTGATCATTTTGTCAATTAGATCTTTAAATCCTTCTAAGGGTTTCGATGCTTCTAGTATCTGTTATATTCCCTCATGCAACCTGAATGCTTCTCTACATCCCTCCAAGATGTTATTTCTCTCTTTTTTTAGTTTCTCGAACCAAATTCCTTCTTTGAGCACCTTCTTCCATATCCTTGTTGATTCTTTTGAAATGGATCCATGTAAGTTGAATAAGTGTTTGTCATAAATAATGGTCGGTTTGAGTGAGGCCTCGACTGAGGAACCTAATGGAATAGTTGTTCTAGTCATTCCAATAGTAATCATGGGACACTTATTTTTCTTTCTTTTATCTACATATTTGGATGGCTGACCATATTTGTTTACCATCTATTGCGTCGATGAAATTCTCCATTCACTTGTTTTTTCTTTTTCTTCCTCCTCTTGCTGATTTTTTTGCACCTCCATATCCTCTTTTTCCTAGAGACTTGGTCCTTTTGTGTTGATCTGCTGATAATCATTAGTAATTACCTCAAGTAAAGGAATCTCAGTCTATAGACTTTCTGAGCTTTCTATTTGTATTCTTGGGATTTTTCGTTTTGGATTTGCTTCCTTAGTATTCTAGAAAACCTTGACTTGTTGTGTCACAATTGTCTGCAAGATATCTTCCTATTGATCCAATGCCTCAAATAGATGAGCCAACTACTTTTGTGTCTGGTTGGTTGGTTCATTGAATTCTATTGACTCAAATGGATGTTGTGGTGAGGTTTTTTATTTAACTGAATGATGTTGTATATACTCACTATCAAATTCCTTGACCGATTCCTATTGCTCTATGTTCAGGGTTTCTGTCTCAACATCATCCATCTCGACTAGATTATCTGACTCAGTTTCTTTCGATGACTCATTGATTATGAGTTGCCTCTTATTTTTCTTAGCTAGAAGTTATTCTATGACGGGTACTGGCTCTACTAGATTTGTCTCCCTGGTTAGTTCAATTGTTGCATCGGGTGTCCTTTTCTTACTTGGTGTTGCTTTTGGCCTTATTTCCCATTATGACGTGTTTATTGTGACCTTTCTCGGACTGACATAAGTAGTTGTGCTTTCTAAGTTTTTCTGTCTCTTTTCCCCTCTTGTTACGATTTTGCTGATTTTTCTCTTGATCTTCTTTACCTATTGTTTTTGTTTCTTAGCTTTCTGGAAAGCCTCCTTCATTTCTAGTTCAACCGAGGAACTGTATATTTTCTTCATGACAGTAGTGTCTTGTCGGGTTTTCCTAAACTTATTGGTGATATTAGTGGTAATACTTGTAATTTTCTCTTGGATGATGGTGTCATTGAAGTCGATGCCCTAATTTGATTGGAATTTTTCTCTTCAAATCTCCTATGTGTCGATATATAGTGCTTCTTCCTCGACAACCTTCTTCCCCTTGTTATTTTTGGTTGGTTGCTTTCTTTTTCCTGGGGTTGGATTTGCAGGTACAACTTTCAAGGATTGTAAATATTAGACAAAAGGAATTGTATAGAAAGATGCTTCTATTTATTCTTCTTTCTCTCCGTCGATCAGTGGTAATACTACAGGTACCCCTGTCTGTTGTGCTTCAGGGAGGATTTCTAGGTTTTGGTTTATTTGTCTCTCTAGTTCTATGAAAATTTCTTCCACTCTTAGTTGGTAGTGTAGTTCTTTGGCACTGGTGTCGACGCGTCTCCACACCAAAAATTTATGCAGTTGAGGTTGAGTTGAATATAACAGGATGTTGGAAGTGATCAACAAAGTACTTGTTCGACCCACCATCTATGTGTACTATCTTTCAAACCTGTGACCCATAATTGAAATATCTCTTGTGGTGGAAGTGAATTTCAGGTACCTATTTGATTAGATGAGAAGACTTTGTACTTCTCCATTGTCGAGGTATTCTTAGTTGTAAATGTTGGTTCTTCGACATGACCTTATTGTTCCATTTCTATCCAGATTAGTGATGAAGGAAATTCGATGGCCTTGCCTAAATATTGAACTTCCTTAGAATTGGTTTTGATCATGTCGACTAGATGTTCTTCCCAATTGAACCTTTTTGCATTCTAATAGACTTGTGTTATTACTTCGACAATTGTCATTTTTACATATGATGCCCGAATTGTTGGTGTGAAGCACAAAGATATTATTATTACAGTCCAGCAGGCTCTTAAGTTGGTAATTTTATTGATCAACAACCCCTTAGATTTTTTGGATATCACTGACCCCGTAAAAAATTGTATCCAATCGTTGGTGTTGGCCAACTTTGGTACCTTGGCCCCTATCCTTGAAATTCCCATGATTTAGTAGATGATTATGTTGGTTATTTCTATTAGTTGATCTAGCCATAGGTATCCTTCATGATATCGACTAACAATAAAATTTTTTTCTTCCTCCTTCCATCAACCCATATCAACGATTTGCAGGGCACCAAGAATATGTCTAATTCCTACTTTTTCCAGGAATTCGGTTTCTGCTTTACAAATGTCTTCCTGCATTGCCCAGACTATAAAGTTTTTCCAGTGTTTGCTCCAATCTTCTTCCTCCATCTTCGACTGTCGAATATTATGCATCCATATTTGAAGTGGCATCGTAGTCACTCTATCAAAAACTTGTCTTGATCTTGAACCTTCTGTTGAGTTTCTGACTTTACCTCTCATCCTTGTCATTTATGGATCTTAATAATTGGTTTCTGGCAAGGCTAGTGAATTTGCAGGTTTGGATGACTATGTGCTCTACTCTATACTTAGTTGTGGAGGAGAAAATAACAATGAGGAAAAGTCATAGGATTCTTCGAGATTTATATCTGATAGCAAGAGCATCGGGTTCAATGCATCCAATTGTTCTTATATTTCGTGATCTTCCGTCATAACTATTGGTGGTACGAGTGGGTCGAGTGAGTGGAGTTTTATATAATTTGTTTTTTGGCATTCGTTTATGTCACGTCGTTCATTAATTGCAATATATTTTGGTTGATTGTTGCACGTATCGGTGTAATAATCAGTTATGTGGGTGGCTTCGCAACGATAATTTCTGTGTGGTTGGTCATTAATGATATCGTCGACCCTTACCTATCGAGAATTAAATGAACTCTCTCTTTCGAAGTCGGTGTTTCCTTGGTCAGTGTTGTCCTAGGCTCGACCGACAAAGTCTCCTCTGTTTATACGTGGTCAATACATGGTCTGACTGACTGGTATTATTGAGTCACATTTTCTTACTTGATCTTGATAGTATTTATGCAGAGTTTCTACCACAAGCCTACTTGTAGTACCTTTCTGGCTATTGTTTCGGCCTAAAAATGACCCCCCACTGCTCCTACATGGGATTCATTTATTATATCCTCCTTTTCATGTTCTGACAAACATATTCTTAAAACATCATCTATTCCCATTGTGTATAAATATCCATTAATGATTGTGAAAGGTGCAAATTTTAGGGATAGAAATTTCTTTTGTTTGTTGGAAGGTCCTATGGGGCTTTTCATTCTTCTAGTAAATTGGAAATATCTTCTAAATCTTTAGGGGAAGCTTTGAATCAAAATAAATGTGCATCGGGAAGGTCATCATCGATGCCTATCGGGTCTTCTCCTATTTCTAGTTGTGATAGGTGATCAGGTCGGAAATTCATTTTTTCTAGTCGTATGATTATGTCAAATTCAAATTATTGAAATAAGAGTAACCAATGACAAATATTTCCTCGATGTACTAGTTTATTGACCAAATATTCCAGTGATTGATGGTCTGTAAAAAATATGAAGGGATTTGCAAGTAAGTAGTAATGGAACTTTTGTAGAGAAAATATCATCGATAGGGCTTCCCTTTCCATGGTCAAATGATTTATTTCTTCCTTATTCAATTTTTTACTTGCATACGCATTTGGATGATCCATCGTGTCGTTGTATGGTTGTACTAATAATGACTTGAAAACTACATTGGACACATCGACATGGACATGAAATTTTCTCGACCAGTCTGGAAATTTTAGAATGGGTTCTTCGACCAACTTCTTCTTTAAGAATTCGAAGTATTCTTGCTAGTCTTGGCTCCATTTAAATTCAACATCTTTTCTTAAGAGCTCGTTGATTTGGAAGTTTATGTAGATAAATACATACACAAGTAATGGGAGCCCAAATAAAAGTCCTTTGTTATATGATATAATAACAAAATGTAATTGTATACAACTTCTCACATGAAGCTATTTGAGCCTTCATGTGCTTGTCTATTTATACATCTTTCAAGAAGTTGTAGCTTCTTAAGTTCCTTGGTCGGTTGGTTAACAGATACTCCGACCGACCTTTAATACTAACTATGTCAGTCGACCGACTAGTTCTTAGATGATCATTAGGTCTAGTCGATAGAGTTGACTAGACCCTACAACAATATGGGTTGTTGGTATATGTTGGTACATGTTGTTTACAATTTATTGGTATAGGTTGACTACATGTTATTGGCGTTAAAATATTCGTTGATGTGCTTGTTTTCACCATAGAAAATATTGCAATATTTTCACCCATCCATAGGTATGAAGCCACCCCCAAGCACCTTAATCTTTTCTAGATATAATGATTCTGGAAATGCATACTAGAACCAACGGATAAACCCTAGTTGCAGTAGTAGCACGTGATGGAACCAGAAAACACTATTCAACTTCCGCAACAACACAAGACATGTAGAGCGCTCCTTCTCCAAGAGTAGCGCACAAGATAAAGTCCCACATCCATAGAACAAGTATCATACACAACTGCAACTATTGTAGTTGCAATTCTCCCTCAAACTTGTGCCATACTTTAGCTAGTACACGACCAAAAATACCACCAAGAGTATCACCAAGAATATCACCAAGAATATTAGAGGTAGAGTGCATATATTAGGCTAGATAGATCTAGAGAGAGAGACCAAGACCAAGAGATGACCATACACCCTTATTCCTCCTTGCAGCTACAGTTGCAACTACAACTACAACTCTCCACAAGACTTGCACTCTGACTGGGTGTACAAATGAGCTAAAACGTCCTTATTTATATTAATTTGTCCACTTCCTTTTCTAGCTGGTCCGACTTGAATTTCTCATAATTATATTTTTTGTTTATCTTTTTCTTGTGGAGCCGACTTGTCTTTCTGGAAGATACTATTCTAATATTATTTATTCTTCTAGGCCGACTTGTCTTCTATGGTTTTCACACATTTGTTTAGGGTTTCCCTTGATTCTGGAATATTCTATTCTAATCAAAGGTTACACATGGAGGTTAATACCTCCCGCAACTACCATAACATCAACACTCCCTCCTAGATAGGGAGGTATTAATGGTAATGGTCTTGAACACACACAGACCATTTTTTAGGTAACATCATCATAACCACACAGGATATATGATGATCACACAAATCAATCCATGAGAAACTTTATCACTATCCATCTAGCTTGAAATCATCTCCAACACTAGTGGTAGTCTCCATGGAAATCAGATAGTAGCATATAGTTTCTACAATTACATCCAATAGAACACAATTGTATCTATCAATAGTAGTACAAAACTACTGTCCATTGGTGCGCAACCACTCCTAGTAGCACACAACTACTAACCAGTGACACACATTCACTACCAGTGGAGCACATATACCATAGTATCATACATCTATTGTCCAGAGACATATAGTCTCCACATCAATCAAATCATATCATTTGATATCATTCTGCATCAACAATGTCATATGCTGCATCACCTCTATTCCGTACTAGCATAATGCAAAGACATCATATCTAAGTTGTACTGGCATGATCTGGAGTATCATCTATATCATCTCTAAGCCATACTAGCATGAACATAACTAGCATGATGTAGGTGCATCATATCTAAGATGTATGTCATATCTGATTTGTACTCACATGATGTAGATCAATGCCTCTTTGTGTCACCTCTAAGCTATATGATCATCTCTAACTTGTACTAGCATGATGCAAATGCATCATATATAAGCTATATGTCATATCTAAGTTGTACTAGCATGATCATATCTAGCATAACACGATCCATCTACAACACCTCTAAGCTGTATGGTCATCTCTAAGTTGTACTGGCATGACATATCTATCATGATGCCAATGCATCATATCGAAGTTGTATGTCATATTTAAGCTATACTATCATGGCCATATCTAGCATGATTTGACTCATAAGAATCGTCTTTAAGATATAATAGAATGAACATATCTAGCATGATGTCAATGCATCATATCTAAGTTGTATTTCAACCTCTAAGTTGTACTAGCATGATGATCCTCAGGCCACTGTATCATCTACAACCCCAACAATTTGTATCATATCTAAGCTGTAATAGCATGATGCAAGAATCATCTCTAATATTTATGACCATCTCTAAGTTGTGCTAGCATGATACAGATCCACAACTCACTAATAGTCCATAATGCCACATATCAACACTCCCTCCCAACAGAGGAAGTCATCTCTTCCCTTTCAACCAAGGGATAAATATCCATAAGTCCCAACTTGTCCCTCAAGTATGCAAAATTTATATTAGATAGAGGCTTTGTCAAAATATCAATTGTCTTCTCATCAGTGGAGATATACTGGAGAATCAATTCTCCCCTCTGGACTTTATCATAGAGAAAGTAGTACTTGATATCAATGTGCTTCAACCTGTCATGGAACATCGGGTTCTATGAGAGCTTCACACAACTATGATTATCACAATATATCATAGTCGAATCCAACACTTGATCAAATATTCCATAAACCAACTTAAGGATCCATATTGCTTCCATATAAGGATCACAAGCTACAATATACTCTGCTTTTGTAGTGCTGAGTGCAACAAAATTATGTTTCCTTCTAGCCCATGATATCATAGAAGATCCCAAACTGAAACACACACTAGAAGTACTCTTTCTATTATCTTCACTCCCTACCCAATATGAATCAATAAATCCATGTAGTTGCAATTCACTGTCTGAGGCATATCACAAACCATAAGTTATCGTCGCACAGAGATATCTCAATATATTCTTTGTAGCTATCCAGTGCTCATGTCTGTGTTCCACTCAGAACTGGCTCAACATGTTCATGACAAATAAAATGTCAGACTTGGTATCTACCAAATACATCAATGAGCCAATCAACTATCGATACAGGGATGAGTCTACTGGATCAGAATAAGAGTTTCTCAACTTCCTCAGATATTTTACCATGGGAGTTTCCATGGATTTGCAATCCATCATCCCAAACTTCTGAAGTATCTTTACAATATACTTCCCTTGTCCTAGGGAGACTTCACCATGCTTATTCCATACTTCTAATCCCAAGTAATAGTGCATGAGACTAAGATATTTCATATCAAACTTTGAGGCTAGCTCCTTCTTACACTAAATACTGAGAGGCTTTGCACATGTCATCAACATATAACAGTAGAATCATAGGTGCATCATTCACAAACTTGTAAAAGAGTTTTGGATCGGCACGACTCTTGGAAAATCCAAGTCTCGTCAAATAGCTATCAATATGTGCATACCAAGCTCTTGGAATTTGCTTGATTCCATACAAGGCCTTCTTCAATATGCATACATGGGTTTCTCTTGGGTGTACCTCAAAACCTTGAGGTTTCTCTACATATACCTCTTCCTCAATT
>WSFP011451970.1:0-19646 GCA_009831015.1 Picea engelmannii
TCACAATACCAACCTTCCTAACCTCTTAACTCAACAAAAGTATGGTGATCTTGGAAAGCTTCTCTTAATGCTTTTCGAGCACAGAAACAAAATTCTAAAGAATCACAAGTAATCACTTACCCTCTTAAGGTCCGATAGACCAAATAGGTCTTAGTGGACGTTAATCATCATCATCGTCATCATCAATACATAATTATTACAAACAAAAATGAGTTTACTAATATTGTTATCATGAGTTGAAATATTTATATCAAATATAACCATAATTAATACAAACAAAAATGAGTGGACTAATATCTTATAAATAATTATAATATATTTTTATTAACTAAAATATTTGTATTAAATATAATACATAATTATTACAAACAAAAATGAGTTGACTAATATTGTTATCATGAGTTGAAATATTTATATCAAATATAACCATAATTAATACAAACAAAAATGAGTGGACTAATATTATTATCACGAGTTAACCCTCTTCCGCATGACTGGTAAAGTCTATGAAAGTATACATACCCTACCCCTCTCTGGATTTGAACATGTGACCTCTTAAGAAGAAACACATGTTCTTAACCATTAGGCCCACTCAGACAGTATTTATAAATAAGTTTGTGTATTTATAAATAAAATTCTACCTATTAAATATATTAAATAAAATATCATGAGTTGAAATTCTGTTTTAGATGAATAGTTAATGTACTAAAAAAAGATTAAATAAGTTTTGTATTTATAATAAAATTTTATAAATAAGAATTTTAATTTTAATTTTGAATGATGATTTAAAATTGTTTTTATTTGGTTAAGAGTTGGTTTTTTTGGACTTAAGAAAACAAGTTAATTACTCAAAATACACATGCATCTAAGCTGAGTGAAAGCCTACTCAAACCATCAAGTATGGTTTCCTTTAAATAAAAGTGATAATTTAAGTAAGTAATAATGATGATGATGATTAAAGTTCACTAAAATCGAATTGGTTTTTTGGATCTTAAGAGGGTAAGTGATTTTTCTTTTGTAAATAAAAGTGCCCAAAAATATATTCACATCATTACGTGTTTATACAAAAACATGATTCTGCCACCTAACCCGCCACAACAAGGAAACCAGAACAGGTGGCAATCAAACACGTTAGAAACTGTAACTGAAAACGGTTCTGACAAAAAAAGAGAGCAAAGTGTTCTACTGTGCAGTGGCCATGGCCGACTGTCTTACAAAGCATGAAAGAGAATGTTAATTCTCTGCGGAAATAACGAAAGCAAAAAGAAACCATGAAACTTGGGAGCTAGCTTGGACTTGGCTTTCCTTGAGCGTTGTAGGCTGGGACAAAGAATTGTCCATAGGTTGGACATCTTTTGCTAGCTGGAGCAGTTGTCATCGCGTCCATCAGGAGGTCCAAGCGTTGTCCCAAGAAGTTCTGGATATAGGCTTGTTCATCCAATTTTTGTCGCAGCTCAAAGATGCGTTGAATGTGCCTCTATGTGAATCGAAGTAAGGTCGACGGAGGCGGTTCCTCCATCATTTTGTCATTCATTTCTTCCGCTACGTCCACTTCTTCAGCTGCGTTCCCTGTGTTCGTTATATCCACTGCATTCATCGTGTCAACTTCATCCACCGCGACCATTACATTCAAGGGAGTCTCTTGCCAGCAGGGGGGAATCTCTTCCTCCACTATGCAAGAGCCAGTGCCAAAGAAGTGGTCGTGAGAGTAGGCCCTTGGAGGGTCAAATATAGGACTATGGATGAGTGGGGGGTCATAATTCGCGGGAGGGGGCATTTCTGCCATGGAGGGGCCACTACCAAGATCAATGGGGGGGTTGGTTTTGCCTGAGACGACTGGCTATGATGAGGGCGAGCTGGGTGGGGGGGAGATGATTGTGTCTAGTGTAGGCATTGTAATACAGTGGGCCTCGCTTGGATTTTCCGCGCTCCCTAGGCATGTTGTTGGCTTCGGAAAACTGAACCAGAGAAGGCAAAGGTGGGCGCAGAGCAAAGAGGCTGTGGAGGATCCGGAGAAGGCCAAGGAGCAGACAAGCTAAGTGTCAGGGAGGAATGAGAGAATGGTCCATCATCCCAGCTTCCATAAACCTTCACGAATTGACATGAGTGGGAGCCATTAGGGTCGTGGTGACTGCAAGCCTAGTGCAAGTACACCAGGCTTGGTTCGTGCATGGCAGTCTTAAATTACCTTGAGGTGCCTAGCACACCTCCATTGAATCGCGGTGAATGCAAGTCATTCAAGTTGGGGGGACGGGAGGCTAGCGGCAAGGATTAATACCTCCCTGCGTTGTCCGGCGCCACCTGGCTCCCACCTCCTTGCCATTTGTCACCGCATCCGGGGTTAAGAGGGTAAGTGATTACTTGCGATTCTTTAGAATTTTGTTTCTGTGCTTGAAAAGCATTAAGAGAAGATCACCATAGTTTTGTTGACTTGAGAGGTTAGGAAGGTTGGTAGTGTGACAGATATTTTGAAAATGAGATCTAATCGAGGTATACGCTCGACAATCTAAGAGAAAATGATTTTCATCTTCAACCTTCTTAGTGTCACAAAGGTGACATAGTCTTTCATCCCATGGAGTTTTAGGAATTGACCAACGCCAAGTTTCAGTATGAAGCTTGTGAGAATTTGTTCTTATCTTAGCAATGCTTATTTTTTTCTTTACACTTGTCAAAACAGATAGATAATTTTAATCTTCTAGATTAGGGTTGATTACATCCTTACCCACCCCAGATACTTCCCCACATAGTGGGTGGTATGGGAGTGATAAAGCTTCGCAGCCTCAAGAGATACAGGTTTCGAACTCATGACCTCTCCCCAAACTGGAAGAGTGTGTGCATGTCTTAACCAATTATGCTATCCCATGGGACCTATTTCTTTTAATTACTCTTCATATTTATTAAAATAAAATATATCTATAATAATTATATTTCATTTAAGTACTTTTCATGAAATAACACATGTAGTAAGGTGAGGAACCCGTATTCAAATCCCAGGATGATCTTAACAGTATTGTGCGTAGAAACTGGTACATATGGAGCCCACTACAAAATCTCTTAGTCTCGTGCATGCCTTATAAAAAATAATTATATTTCATTTTCTTATCGTGTACCCTTTTCCAAATGTAATTGGCCTTTCTTTGCCACTACTATTAATATATAAATTAAGTTCAATATTATTGTAAAATGACGTGGCAAATGTTCCAAAAAAGCTCCGCCTATTTGTCAACGTCGCCAACGAATCTTTTTCAAATTAACGAAATGATTGAAGTCAAACCCCAAAGATGCCTCGCGAATGTTGAGCTGGCAATCTGGCTTCGCTTTGAAGGATCTAATGCAAAAGTTTGAGACACGCCGCGTGTCAACATCATGGCAGATGATTGCGGTGGCGGGTCAAAACTCATGGCGTTATGTGCTGGCTTGCGGTGGCGGGTCAAAACTCATGGCGTTCTGTGCTGGCTTGCGGTGGCCGGTCAAAACTCATGGAGTTCTGTGCTGGCTTTCAATTAGAAAGAATTTAACCTGAATTTGGGCGGCCTTAGACACCTGCGTTGCGATCTGTGGACTGAGATTGAAACTGAGATTGAGGGGGCAGTTTAGCGAGTTAGACAGAATTGAATCCATGGCTACACCCGCAATTCATCGTCGAGATCTCAACTGGGGAGATGCAGGGAATGACAACCCAATCCAGGCAGATATAGCGCTTGATGAGCAGGTACGTTTCTTGCCTGGAATTAATTCTCCTGTAATTGTCATCAATATGCTTTCAATTTGCCTTGCCTTGTTTTTTTTGGTTGGAATGTTATGCTGGTTGTTATACCAATGAATTATAAAATGGAAGTGAGTTAAAAAATGGATAAATTTTTAGTTATTGTATTTTTTCAGTCCGGCAAAGTTTCACTTTCATTCATTTTTTTTAGATTGAGTTTAAACGAATGTTGGGTTTTTTTGGGTTATTTTAGGGTAATCTGGTTATAGAAGAATTACTGAAATTACAATTTTTTGTTGTTGGATTTTCATTGTTTATTGCAAAAGTGGATTTAGCACTCTCAAAAACCTTTTTTACATCTGGATTATGCAATCTCAATAACTGCTGAGATTATAGCAATTAGCAGCAGGATTTTGGAGAAAAATGGTTGGAAAAAGATACCTTAAAAAGTCTAGACAAGTATTTTTATTTTCTCTATTTTCTTTAAATGGGCTAAAAGCTTTGAGGGCAAAGTTTTATTGTCAAATTTCTCATAAATCAGATGTAGATATAACTTAGTGTAAATTTCCTATCCATTTTTAAGGAAAAAATCTTTCAAAAAATAGTTGAGTTTGTCCACTTTTAAACTTACTCCATTAAAATTGTGTGATGATGCATAGAATTGGATTGGATACATTGAATATGGATACTTAGAAATATTCATTTCAGTATGCTAACCATAAAAGTCTCTATTTCAATTTTCAAATTTGAAAAAAAATCATGAATTTTTGTGAATGGATGGTGGGCTGGGAGTGAAAGCCCTCATCCTCATGAAGGTGGAGAGTGAAAGTGTGCATAATGCACACTTTTAGTGGGTGGTGAAAGTGTACATCATTATGAGGTGGCAGTGGGCTAAGTATTTTCCAAATATCATACCAACAATTTAAAAACAAGAAGGCTAAATGTTTTACTATTTTGACCTTTTTTTTTGGGTGTATCACCATCAAAATTGAAATTTTAGATTTGATGAAATTGTTATTTTTAATGCAAAAATGGACACAAGGTTATATATACAATGTCATTAATCCAAAATGATTGTTCCCGAATTTTAGGTAAAAAAATGTTAGTTTCCCTTATTATTTTGACCTGCCAAAAAAAAACAATTTGTAAAACATTTAGACTACAACCTTGCTACACCATTAAACAACTCCTTTAATATATAAGATACATTAACTATACACAATAACAAACACCATCTTAGTCCTATGCACTTAAGACATTGAATATGAGTACAAACAAATGTCCATTAGATCTCTCAATGTATAAGGCATTGGATATAATGAATACCATCATGGTTCTTATTTTTCAATGTATGATGCATTAGATATATTGAATATAGACATTAAGGAATGCCCATCTCATCTCTTATCTTAATGTATAATGTATTGGGTACATTGAATATGGATATTCATTAATTCTTATATAATTTTTTTAATGTATAATGCATTAGATACATTTAACAGATGTTTATATGATTCTTCAATCTGTATTGCATTGGATACATTGAATGTGGACACTAACTAATGTCCATTAAGTCTTCCAATGTATAATGCATTAAATGAGGTCACTAATAAATGCCCATGTGATTTCTCGATGTCTAATGCATTGGGAAAACATTAAATTTGGTTCATCCGTGCTCTAAACAACACCAAATTTATATACACAAGTGCAGTATGAAACTCATGTGGCAACATCATAACATCGACCTAATTATACCACTAGGTTTGTCATATAACGTCAACATTATACCATTCTCTATATATGAAATGGGACTTTATCCATGTGTACGATGTACAATATGTGATAAACCTTGTATGGGCTTAGGACCAAGATGAATGATATCTACTCTATGTCATGCATTGGATACATTAAATATGTACACTAAGAAATTCTCATCTCATCATCCTTCGATGTGTATAATTCATCTCATACATTAAATATAAACAATAAATAAATGTCTACATAATTATAGAATATATAATCATGAAATACATATTCTTGAATATGGTTGATAACAAATGCATTAAGTAGCATCCATCTAATCCCCTAAAATTGTGAATGCTCAATACAACTATTTTGGGAATAAACTTAAATTGATTGCATGTTCCCATGAACTCTAGGAAGCATGGCCCCTTAACCCCATACTATAACTAATTTATCTAATCAAACTCAAAAAAAAAAAAAAAATGAAATATGTGAAGGGATTCACCCTTGCATATGGACCTAGTGAACTTTACGCCATAATTCTTACGACTTACCACCCATCGACAGAGTTTTTTTTGAAAATATTGTGATACATGTGCATATCATCCTGACGAAGAAATTCAATTATGCCCCAAATACACAATGTGTGTTTATCCAGTATTGTACTGAACAAATTTTTGGTGTTCCCATGATATATTAGAATTGCATTTATCAATATATATTTATGCATTTAAAAATATATATGATATACATTAAAGAAGACATATTAGAAATTATGTATTTAAAAATATATTTAATAAAAAAACTATTATTTTTATTGATATGATATAGGGAAGAAAAAATTATTATTTTTATTTATAATTAAAAGTAATTTAAACTTTTTATTTAAAACATGATGAAAAAAAATGTATATAAATGAGAATTGTATTTTTTTTTATAAATTTTTTTCATTTTAATATTTAAAAATAAAATGTAATTATTCCATCTAACTTTTTAATATTTAAAAATAAAATATGATTATATTATTAAACTTTCTAAAGAAATTTTTTATTTTCATAAAAACAAAATAAACTTAAAAGTCTAAACATAAAACAATTTAGGCAGATCTTATATTCTTATAAAAAGAAGAGCATAATTTTTCATTAAAATAAGACTTTTTCAAAAAAAAGATTTAAATTTGATTAAAAAGAAAACAAGTAATTGCAAAATTTGATAATATTCTTCATAGATACGGCAAATCATAATTTAATTTCAAAATTTGATAATGTCAATTTTATTTTCCTCCAAGATTAAGATGTCTAAATTCTATAATGCCAATTCTATTTTCTTCCAAATTTAGGATGTCTTCTATGACTTATTGTGTTTTTTTTAAGTGAATCAACTTCAACATTCATCTCTCTATAAATATGTCTAAAAGAAATAAACTCAAAAGAAGACACTAACTTTTTTAATTGTTTTTTAATAAGCTTAAGAGTAATATTCTTGGTTTGTTCATTTCATTCAATTTATAACTAGACTAGAATCACTAAATATATCTAATGTACATTTTTTTGGTGAGCACATTTTAACATAAATGTTAGAGCCATAACTCACAACAGTTGTTAGATCTTACTCCTAATCTTTCTTTGAACTTTACACTATGGTTCTTGGAAAGATACAAAGTTCCTCCTACTTGAGCTTTATTAATGATCAAATCCTCTATCTTTTTGCTTGTCTTTTGCTTGACAAACTGCTTGTTACTTGAAGAGTTAGCCCTAATCTAAGAAAAGCATTGAAAAATAGGAATATATTTGTCCTACAAAATACAAGAGTTTCTTGCCAACTAAATTTCAGAGATGATCACATGAGTTTGTGTAGCATAAAGGCACTTAATGAGTAATTGTTTCTTTGTTCTCTTTACACATAATACACTCAGTCCCTGTCCACCTAGTTTTGGAAAAACCTCCCATGTCAAAGCTTTGTTCTTTATATGTAACCATAAGAAAATTCAAGTCTTTTTTGGAGCCTTCAATTTCCATATTACCTTCCACCACTAGTCTAGGTCTTGAATATAAAATGAGAACATTGTTTGGTATATGAAATGTGTTCCAAGGTTTGTTTCTTTGACCAAGTTAAAAAGTAATTTTCCTTTCTTATGAAAACATAACTTCTCTGTATATTATCCACATAATCCTTCCATATATTTGCATATTCTCCTTCCAATACTATTATGTGTGCATCCACCCATCCCTATTGTTAGATATATCCACATAATCCTTCTATATATTTGTATATTCTCCTTTCAATACTATTATGTGTGCATCCACTCATTCCTATTGTTAGATACTTGTAGTCTGCAAGTTTTGTTATTTCCTTAAGGGTAAAGAAACCATGCTCTTGTACAATAATAATAATCCATTTTGGAAATCTATATTTATTTCTACATCTTATGAGGATGTGCTCCAATCCAATCATTTCCTACTTCTATTCTCCACATTTCATACTAACCAATTTCCAATCAATAGAAATGCTCAACTATTAGTTGCTCCCTTAATCCAAAAAACCTAAACTTGTATATTTATGCTTGAAACTATTTACTATGTTCTTCCTTTGGTTTTGCTATGTTCTTACCATTCACACTTCATTATATGAATGCCCTCATTGTTTCTTTTACCTATCCGCAAGAATTTGCCAAAATATTGGAATTGCTTCCAAAATTTTACTAATATTAGTCTTCTCCTAATCAACAACCATCATACTAGTGATTTATTTTAGCTTCTATCTTATCTTATATCCCATAACCCATTTGGTTTTAATAAAACACACAAGTATTTAAAACATATTTATTAAAACCATTAAAAGAGATTGTTAATTTCTGAATATTAATTTTCATATTTGGTGTTTTATTTTATGATACTTATGTGTAAATTTTTATTATTATTATTTTAGTGTGTCATAGTTATGGAATTATATTAACATCAAATTTAATATTCCTCTGGTGGTAGTTAACCGCATGAGGAGAGAAGGAAGAGGAGCAGAAAGCGGTGCTTTACAATCCCCGACTAGGTATCTTACATTTTTCCAGTAGAACTTGAAAAAGGTTTATAGAGAAGTAATGGAAGATGTAAAAAAATTATATGCATTAATATAATTAAGTTAATTTTTTTCCTTGAAAAAAAACAATAAGAAATTCAAATATAGAATGGGTAAAATGTGAATAGGATATATACACTTTCATAAACTTAACAATCAAATCATTCAACAAAAAAATGTCTTATCAAACAAACAAAAAGATATCCTACACAAATTTAATGTATAATTTAACCAATCTAATTAATAAATATTTATTATTTATAAATAAAATTTACTCAACTTTTATTTTACACCGCTTTTACAGATACGCCTATTTCTCCGCGTCACCACACGTTCCTTTTTCAAACTAACGAACCCATTTCAGCCCAACCCAAACCCAAAAATCTAAGGTTCCTCGCCATTGTTGAGCTGGTAATCTGGGCTCCTTTTTCAAAATCCACGGAGTCCTGAGCTGGCTTTCAATTAAGATGAATTAAACCTGAATTTGGATGGCTTTACACAAAAAGCTGCGACGCGATCGGGTCATATATATAAAACATATGCGGGCTGAGAATGAAACTGAATGAGGGAACAGAGCAGTGCAGTGGATTGGATCGAATTGAATCCAATCCATGGCAGGCTGAGAATGAAACTGATTGAGGGAGCAGTGCAGTGAATTGGATTGGATCGAATTGAATCCAATCCATGGCTACTGCCATGATTCCTCATCGGCTTATCAATTGGGAAGACGCACTGAATGAGTACCGAATTCAGATAATGGAGAAAGCGCGTGTTGGGCAGGTAGGTTTCCTTCTAACGAATTCGCTTGCATTGCTGGGAAGGAATTAATTATCTGTAATCCTGGTGTATATGCTTTGAAATTTTTATCTTGCCTTGTCCTGGTTTTTTTCCGAAAGTTTTTTGGGGTAGATTCTGATGCTTTGTTGGTCTGTCATACCAATATATATTATATGAATGTTCAAAGCAGATATTTGTAGAGATACGGTTTTAGCCCATGTTGATTTATATAAGTTCTCACAAATCCAATATGCTTTGAAGATTCAATATTGTTTAAAGGTGTGGCTGAAACGTTTTTACAATTAAAATTAAAAAATCTACTGTGTGGAAAGGTGCGTCGGATGCATTGAATATAAAAACCCAACAGATTTTTCACTGTACATTGCAATTTAAAAATCTAACTGTGTGTTGGAAGGTGCATTGGATACATTGAATATAATCACCAACAGATTTCTCAATGTACATTGAAGGCAGGCGTGGGATAAGGGTTGCTCATTCCGTTTTTCTTTCTTACCAATTTTTTTTAAGAATTTGATCAGCGAAAATCGCTGTAACTAGATTCCCTTCGCCATTGTAGAGTATTCCGTTTTCTTTCTAATCCCATTTTCCGGCGGAGACTTCGCTTGAATCCAGCATATGGAGAATTGTTGAGAATTGTTGAAATTGCTGATTGCATTGTTCAAAGGAATCAGATTCTCGAGATTCGAATTGCAATTTGGGTAGATTCAGATTCTCGAAATTAGTATAAGATTGCAGTTTCCAAGTTAAGATTGATTGCAGTTGTTTCGCAGTTTCCAAGTTAAGATTGCAGTTGTTTCGCACTGGTTTCTTCTAAGCGTTGAAATCACAATTTTACATTAAATCTAAATTTCCAATTAATTTTTTTTATCAAATTTAGACAATCTAAATCTTTTTTCAATAAACTAAAACCCTAAAAACAAAATCCAAAATTTCCACCATCTCTATTTTTAAGGTCACAGCCAAGCCAGCACACCAAATTGGTGTATGAGACCCCCTTGTTTGTGGGACAAGGGACCCCCCTCCGCCCAGGGATTTGACTGGTAAAGTCTACTAGATACCCTACCCCCCTTTGGATTTGAAACTTTGACCTCTTAAGAGGAAACACATGTTCTTAACCATTAGGCCCACTCAAGCTATATATGTATCACATGTATTTCTTTAATATAATGATATTACTTGAGTGGGTCTAATGGTTAAGAACATGTGTTTCCTCCTAAGAAGTCACATGTTCAAATCTAGAGGGGGGTAGGGTATATATACCTCTGTCGACTTTACCAGTAAAATATTTGGGTATCATCTTGTTGATTATGTTCATTAATGATATTCATATGATTCCTTAATATATATGTATCGGATGTATTAACCCATCCCATTGAGTCGGATAGTTTTCATTGAATATCGAGTATATACACTATCTCACATATTTTTCATCCAATAATATATAATTTATATAGTTTTTAATAAACAACCATTTAATCTGCTCACATATTTTTCATCCAATAATATATAGTTTGTATAGTTTTTAATAAACAACTATTCAATCTGAGTATGTAAGTTTCGACAGTCAATCAAATTGCGTGAAGGGGTTCACGCAATACGATTGATCTAGAAGCCCTTCACACAACTATTCAATCTCTTACTAGATCATGCATTTGACGTATTAAATACATATATTAATGAATTCTTCAATATAATGAAAATGGATATTGTTACACGGTTTGATTTTTCATTTTACTTAAACATCCCATACTACTCAAGAAGGTTAGTCACCCTATAAAACCGACGTAATTTTGTTAGTTGGGTATGATCATCAACCATTTGTATCACCTAGAATACGCCTAAACGACATGTCTTGACCAAATCTAAGTTAGGCACCTTCAACCATGTGGAATGTCAGACTGTTTGTTTCACCATAGGCGATGTTGCATTATCGCCACCCAACCATAGACAACCTACTAACATCTCCCTCGAGCCAAGCATACTTGAACAACCAATTTCCCAATGTGAGACCATGTTATCATCCATTGACATGTGATAGTCAATGAAGATCATGCCCCTCCTTCATTGGGTCTTCACATATCTTCGATGCATTTATCAACATTGTTGACTTGCCACGGATAACACACAAAATCTATAACATTTCCAAGTTGTGTCATCCTCTATCAAATCCTGCTATGCGAAACCTCATTAGTCATCCATCCTACTTGACAACACATCTTTGGTCCTCCTAGTCTACTCACTAGTAAATTTTCCTAACTGTCTTAAGAATCACCATGAGTCAGTCACCAAAGCTACCAAAATATATAGAAGTGTCATGCAACTCGCCAAGTATGTCTGGCATGGCCTCCATTGTGTTAATTCCAATGACACCTCAAGTCAGTTCCTTACATTCTTCTCCACTTGAATTGTTGATGTCCTCGTTAACATGGCCCCATTAGCTCATCTGATGAAAGGGGTGTTTGGTGAAGAGACACTTATGCAATTTCCACATTCAAACGTGGTTTTGGTACCATTTCTCATGGGGTTAGACTTTTCAGTCCACATAAGCATTCCATACCACTCAAGAAGCCTAGCCACCATGTGACACTAACATGATATTGGTAGTTGGGCGTAGCCATTGTCAGGCTAGGTATGATAGTGAACAAATAAATCCACACTTGATTATTCCATTATCATGAAGCTCAGTAAATAGAAAATGAATGATTGTCGGTCTTCCCAATGCGTGACTCTTCCTGTCACCTACGACTCTTCATATTTGTCCTAGTGATATTTACAATGATATTGATACAAGTAATGCAATCTCAAGGATCATGTGTCTAACATCCCCTGCTTAATCCAAATGGGTGTTTGTGAATCCAATCATTATTCTAAACTTTTCATTTTTTTCTCTTCCAAGTGCTTTGGTGAAAATGCCCCCAATTTTCTCATTTGTGGAACAATGTCTCAAGTGAATAGTTTTGGCCTCTATATGATATCAAATCAAATGATATTTTGTGTTGATATACTTAGTTCGATCATGGAATATGGGATTCTTGCCAACTTGATTACAAAAGTATTGTCAACTAGAAGAGGAGTAGAATTCACTTGTTTCTCCTACAAATATTCAAGTATTTTCCTGAGCCACACAATCTCTTTCGTTGCTTCTACAACTACCACATATTTTGCGTCTGTTGTGGAATTTGTTGGAACTAACTGTTTGCATGATCTCCAAGAGACAATTGTCGATTCGAGACTCATGAGATATCCTGAAGTTGATACTTCATTTTCTTTATCCCCAACAAAGTCTGAATCAAAATATCCAATCAAGTTGAAGTCATCCACCTTAGAGTACTCAAGTCCAAAATCTTGAGTTCCCTTCAAGTATTTTAGAACTCGCTTTGCAATAGACCAATGTCCTTCATAAGGCTTTTGCATGAACGTGGAAAGAATTCCAACAAAAAATAAAATGTTTGGTTTGGTGGTAGTAAGATAAATAAAACCTCCCACAAACTGTTTGTACTTGGTTGTATCCTCAAATCCATTCCCTTCCTTTGATGTGAGCTTCAAATTCTATTCCATTGGAGTGGAAACGAGATTACACTCAGTCATGTCGAACTTGTTCAACAATTCTCCAACATACTTCTTTTGGGAGATGAATATGTACTTTGGATTTTGATTCACTTCAATGCCCAAATAGTAGTGAAGATGTCCCAAATATGTCATCTCAAAGAATTTCTTCAACTCTTTCTTTATGGATGCAATATAACTTTCATTGATCTCTATTATCAACAAATCATCTACATATACTATAAGATATACAACGGTTTTCCAACTTTCTCGACAAACAAAATTGCATTTTCAAGATTGAAACGCTTAAAATTCAATTTCAGAAGATGTTCAATTAATTTTTCATACCAGGCTTGTGATGTTGGTTTCAAGCAATATAAAGATTTTATGAGATTGCGTATTTTCTGTTTTTTTCCCTTCACATCAAAACCTTCTGGATGAGACATGAAAACATTATATTTCAAGTCTCCATTCAAGAAAAAAATCTTCACAACCATTTAATAAATTTTCCATCCATTTTGTGTTGCCATGGAAAACATAGTATGAATGATAGCCCATTTTGTTGTGGGGGCAAATGCCTCCTCATAATCAATACCTTCTTTATGTGAAAAACATTTTTCCATGAGCCTTGCTTTGTGCTTGTCAAATAAGCCATCTGATTTGTACTTGTTCTTGAATACCCACTTGCATCTAATTGGTTTGGTACCGAATGGAGGGTCCACCAACTTCCATGTCCCATTATTAATGAGAGCATCATATTCCTTTTTGTGGGCTTCTTTCCACTCGTCATGAGAAGTGGCTTCTTCAAAGGAAGTTGGTTCAAAGTTAGTAGATAAATTCAAATCATGATCATATGAAACATCCATGTTATCTACATCACCTAAATTTGAATTATCTACATCACCTCCATCTTGTCTTGAGGAACTTTTGGTTCCTATCTTTCCGACCTCATCATGATGAACACTTTCAATTGTTTTTATGAGCCATTTTGGTGGACCTTTCTAAGATGGTCCAGGTTTATTAGCTGATTGAGATGGTTTTGAATTATCATCAAGACTCAACTTTTCAATCCTCTCAATCACATCATCCAATTGAACTTTAGGTTCTAATGAAGCAGTTGGAACTTATTCATGAGGGGTAGATGTGCTTCAAAAGAAAAAGGAGATTCCATAGATTGACCCAAGATAGGGATTCCCCCTTCAAGATGTGGAATCTCATCATCAAATTCATGATATGTCTTTACACAAGTGAATCTTTTCAGATGATCAAGATGCCTCTCAATAGTTTTGTCATTCTTGGAGAATTCAACAAAGATTGCATCTCTGGAAAGGATGAATTTCTTGTTTTCCTCATCGTAAAGATAATATCCTTTGGTGGTATTTGAGTACCCATAGAAGATGCACTTCCGACTCCTTGATTCAATCTTGCTTCTTTGCTCCTTAGGAATCAAGGCATAGTAGGTGGAACTAAAGACATTGTGATGTCTCACTGAAGAAATGCGGCCATACCACATTTCATAAGGATTCTTGTTTTCAAAAGCATGAGATGGACACGTGTTTTTCACAGAAGTTGCACATCGAATAACATCAAACCCAAAAAATTAATTGTACATTCTTGAAACACATCATGGAACAAACCGTATTTATGAGAGTCGTGTTCATTCTTTTAGACACACCATTCTCTTGAAGATTGTATGGAACTGTAGTTTGATGTTTGATCCCATGTTGGCAAAGATAGTTTTCAAATTTTTTAGATGGATATCCTCTTCCATTATCAATGTGAAGAGAGACAATGCGATACTGAGCTATAATTTGAATCCATACATGAAATTTTTTAAAAGTTTCAAAAGCTTTTTTTTCTTTTCTTTAAGAAAGTACACCCAACACATCATGGTGTAATCATCAATAAAATACATGATATATTTATTTCCATTTGGAGAAGGAACATGCATAGGGCCACACAAATCAGAGTGAATCAATTCAAGCTTTCTACATGCTCTGGAAGTAGAATCATGAAATGATTGTTTCCTATGCTTTTCAGGGATACAAGCATCGCATTGCTTCAATTTCCTAGGAATAGTAGGTAAACCAAAAACACCATTCTTTCTCAATACATGAAGGATTTCATAATTAATACGACCAAATCTAGCATGACACAAAATACTAGATGACATTGTACCTTCATTGGGATGAGAGAAGTAGCAAAATTATGTACATATGCAGATCTCCCTTTCAACTTCAACAGTCTTCCATCTTCCATTCTGGTCAAGAAAACCATGTTGTCAAAATCCTTCCTTATTTCAACTTTGCCACCGAATATATGAATAGAGTGGCCTTGGTATCAGATGTGCACAAGGTACAACAAGTTCCTTTGTGGCTCAAGAAGATAGAGCATATTAAGCAAAAGAAAATTGGGAGTATAGGAAACTTAAGCCCGATGGTGCCAATTCCCGAAGGTTTGAGACTCGATTTATCTGCAAAATACACTATGTCATCTATATTGTCGTTAAGATATTTGAAGAAGTATCTTTGAAATGTCATGTGGGAGGTTGCACCTGTGTCAAGAAGCCATGCATCTCTCTAAGAAGCAAATGAAGTGTTAAACAAATCTTCAGTTACTCCTATATTGCAATGGGAAACAACATAATGAACAGATTTAGATGCTTTATCTTTAGTTGGCTCTAAAGTTTTACCTTTGTCTTCTTTCTAATTTTATCTTTCTTCTTTGATCTTCTCCCATGGGACTCTATAGTGATTTTATTCATGTGATCCATTCTTTTTGTAAATGGTACATTGAAGATTGACTCTCTTTCCTTGGTTGTGTCTATCCCCTTGCCTCTGAAAGTATTTCTTCCATGTCCTATTTTACTACCTTCTCCTCAAAATAATCATGTGGTTGAATCTTCCCTTTTTGAGTAGTGGAATGATCTAATAATTAATTTTTTTCCAAAGGCTTTCTCAAGTTCTGCAACTTTCTCCACCAACTTGTCAAATGTGATGGATTTCATTTGACCACTAGCTTGCATAAATTCAAGGTAATGAGAATATGTAGGGAAGAGGGCCTCAATGAAGGATGTGAAGGGGAGGTATGTCTTAACCCCATTGGCATCAATGTCATGCTTTATGGCTTTGATTTCATAAGCTAAAGCCACAAGGTCATCATTCTTCAACTCTAGGTTGAAGAGATTCACCATCAGTAGTATGAGTTCCACTTCTGATTGAGTGTCATACAAGTCGTTTAATCTCTTCAAAGAATTATCTGATTCATTAATGGAAGCAATATGGCGGCTCACCTCTTCACTTATTGTCGCATAATTTGCATCATATGCTTTCTGCTCTTTGACCTTCCATATGGTACATTTTATGTTTGATGTAGGAATGGCGGGTCTACTACTCTTCGGCTTTGCTTTTGACTCATCTTCTTCTTCATTGGCAAGTGCTACTTCACATATTCCATTCTACAAGTCATTGAAGATCAACGTGATTTTGATATTTCGGTACCATTCCTGGTAATTCTATTTACTAGTCAACACCCTGTCGACGATGGAAATGAGAGAATGCAACTTCTGCCACCTTCAAGAATGCACATCAACAACAAATTGTGAATTGATATCAATGTATTCTTGGATATGGATGAAAAGAAGGAAGAAAGAAATGTGGTTAAGTTCGGTCATTATAGGTAGTAGAGATATCTTGATCTCTATACTCGCTTCAATTAGGGTTTCGACTACAAAGGATGATCAAAATAAAATTTACCAAGGCATTCCCATTCAAGAGTAATGACAACTTCACAATCAACTCCATGTCAAATAGGGTCTCCCAAGAAAATTCTCAGCATCCTAATGATGTTAATCCTTGTTTTCAAACACAAGTGTCATGTAGGCTGGTGTTTATGTTCATAACAATGGGTTCAGGAGAAATCTCGTTGTTGCAAACCATGTTGCATACAATTCAGGGAAGTATTGGAATGATGGGACTACAATGGTTCCATGTACAACAAGAAGAAGCTTGATGGAGCAAAGAGATTTTGAGTGATGCTCAATGTTGGCATATACAATTGTGGCAATGAAGAAGTATGAATGATCATATCAACCACAAAGTCAATGGAACATTAGCTATCTTACATGCCTCCTCAAATTTATCTTTCTCTAGATATATTAATTCTTTCTCAATTAGAAATCTCTTTGAATTTTTACACATGGGAGATACAATTACAGTGGAAAATATGAGTAATCCTAAACCCTAATCGAGCGTCGATCATGTGTAGGAGAGCGCAGATAAAGGAGGCACATGACATCACTGATAGGCCAAGAGATGAAGGAGGCAGATGAAAAGAGGTTCTCCAAGAGAATGGATTGATCCAAATTACCATGAAACCCAGTTCGAGCGATCTTCTTAGTTTTACTTCAACTCATTCTTGAACAAAAAATATTTTTTGACCTCATGAAATCGACATCAGGAGCAGCCCAAGCATAGGAAATAAAATGAAACACTAGACACAAAACTTCATGAAATTTGACAGGAAAACATTGCACCGAAGTTGACTCGGCTTCTGGAAAACACACATAGATTATGGTTGGCGAGACTAGATCAAATGAGGCAAATGGATTGAGGAAGAACTAGAGAATTGGTCAGACTGGAACGCAAAAGGACTGGTAGGTAGGCATGAGGCATTTTCTGCATGCTAGGGGAAAAGAAACGTCAAGAGAAATAATTCTTGGAGTTAACCTACACTCTGATACCACTGCTAAGCCAAGTATGGCAGTGAATGAGTAACTCCACACTTAATTATTCCATTACCATGAAGCTCAATACATATGCAATGAATGATTGTTGGTATTCCCTAAAGAGTGACTCTTCATATCACCTACGACTCTTCATATTTATCCCAATGACATTTCCAATGATATTGATATAAGTAATGAAACCCTAGGGATTACGTATCTAACATCCATTAGCCACTTGTATCACCTAGAATGCACCTAAGTGACATGTCCTAATTGGACCCAAGCCAAACACCTTCAGTTGTGCATAACGTCAAAGTGCTTGTTTCATTATAGGCGATGTTGCATCATCGCCACCCAACCATAGGAAACTTACTATCACCTCCCTGAGCCAAGCATACTTGAACCACTCACTGTCTAATGTAAGATCATGTTATCATCCATTTAAGCCAACATGTGATAGTCAATGAAGATCATGTCCCCCCTTTGTTAGGCATTCACATATCTTTGATGAACTTATCAACATTGTTACCTTGCCACACATCACACACATAATCTATCACATTGCCAAGCCATGTTGTCCTCCATCGAAGCTCGCTATGCGACACCTCGTCAATCATTCGTCCTACTCGACAATAATTCTTGGTCATCCTAGCCTATACACTAGTACACCATCCTAATTTTCTTACGAATCATTGTGAGATGGTAGCCAAGGTTACCAAAACATGTAGACTGGTCATCCTAGCCTATACACTAGTACACCATCCTAATTTTCTTACGAATCATTGTGAGATGGTAGCTAAGGTTACCAAAACATGTAGACTTGTCATGCAACTTGCCAAGTATACCCCGCACTCCCTTGGTCATGTCATTGTCAATGGCACCTCAAGTTGGATCCTTATAGATACTAACTCATGTTTATTCATCTTTTTAATGTAATGCATTAAATATATTCAAGATGTCTATCTGTCAATCTCTTAATGTATAATACAATCTTAATGTATTAGATATATTGGAGATGGTTATTAATAAACATCTGTTCAATCTTAAGAAATTATGAATGTTCACATTCACATCAAGGATGGGGAGAGTAAATGTGCATAATCATAAAAATAAGGGTGGATAATATTCGAGATGGAGAACTAAGTGTACATAATCATAAAAGTAAGAATGAGGAATAAATATATATTATGTTAATCATGAGGGTAGGGACAATGGAATAAGTGTGCATTATGCATAGTTACTCCCTTCACTCTCACTTTCACCCTCACCTTCAATACAAATAACATTTCTTCACATAAGCCCATTAACATTTTACATGGATTTCAACCTAAATTTATTCATAAAAATTCAAAACTTTAAGTAATGTTATACACCTATGTTTACTCATGCTCAACATAACTATAACTTCATAACATAAAGACAACTCTACAAGGGGAAGTACAAGGGGAAGTAGGATCACTATTTTACAACCAATGGCTTGATGGCCACAAAGGACCCACATATTCTATCAAAATTTTCTAGTACAAAAGTCTCCACAACATTGTCACAACGTTCCAACACTTCAACATGAGATCTATAGTATTTCTTCTAATGTACTCTTCCTTTGATTTGATCTCTCGTCATCTCTCTTGCTTATAGACCAATTGCCTGGCAAAAGATCCTTGTCAATATTATCTCTCTGCCGTTATATTCTGATGTGAAAACATATTATAATTTTTTCTGCTAAAAAAACTTCACAACATAAAAACTCAAAACCTTTATTAATACTACTCACCCATGTTATAACTTATTATATTATATGGATTATCCAAAAACAACTCAAAAAATCTTATTATATGAATTATCCAAAACAACTCAAAAATCGTATTGCATGATGAATAACAAATCCATAAAAAACATAGTTCCAAATTGTTTCAATATTTTTTTAAATTTTAAATTTCAAAGTATTTTTTTTTAATTTCAAATTCGAAAGTATTTTTTTAAATTATAAATTTCAAAATAAACTCTGAAATCTCAAAACCTTTTAAACATGGAGGAACTAATAATAATAATAAT
>ML872201.1:8549-19143 GCA_009831015.1 Picea engelmannii
ATATGTCATGATATTTGTTGGATGTTTGTGTGCAGCTTCCGTCAGGTTCTCTGAGTCTATACCCTTGCTTGAGCATCTACAAAGTATTTCAGTTATCAGTTGGCATCTTCTAACTTCATACTTTGGGGGGCATTCTGTTACACATCAAAATTGCTCAGCTAGATAAGTGTCGCATTGTCCCTCTCAATTTTCGTAAGTGTCGCATCAACTTTCGCAAGTGTCGCAAGTTGGCCACAAGTGTCGCAAAAGATGTTCAAACATACTACCATGTCAACGACACTAAGGGAGAACTTATAACATCTCACATGATTGATTTGAAGGAGGAGAAATGATCTACTGAAGTCAAACAACCTTTTTCCATCTGAAAGCACCCAAAAAACTGAGTTTTGGAGAGGAGCGCTCCCCCTTACACTATCTCGGAGCGTCGGCGCTCCCCCTTACACTATCTCGGAGCGTCAGCGCTCCCCCTTACACTGTCAAGGAGCGTTATAACGCTACCATGGCCCTTTTGAGGGAGCGCTATAGATTTTGAGGGCGTTGGCGCCCCCTAAAGCCTACTAGGGAGCGCTACAGTGCTCTGATGGCCCTTTTGAGGGAGCGCTACCTATTCTGGGCGGTTGTTAAGCTGTTGAGATGAATGGGGGAAGCATATTTTCATTCGTGGAAGGTAGTTGAGTTCGAATCCCTAGTCTAGCCATGATCCTAGGGCAGATCCTCAACTGAAGGAGGAAAATCCTCAACTTCCCCAAGGATATCTCAAGTGGTTAAAGCCTCTCCAAGGCTATATAAGAAATATTTCTAATGGTGAAAGAGGACTGCAAATGGAGAATGATACCAAACCTATGATCTCATAGGTGAGGACAGAAAGAGAGAATCATACCAAACTTATGATCTCATGAGTGGTATGGACTGCAAAAATGAAGAATGATACCAAACTTATGATCTCATAAGTGGGATTGGAAATGGAGAATCACACCAAACTTATGATCTCATAAGTGGTGTGGGGGAAGAATTGAATATATGAAACTTATGATCTTGAAGGAAATTGACAAAGGAGAGTGATCAGTGAAGCTGTTGTTATCCATATTGTGGAGCTTTCATGCAAGGGTTAGACGAAGGGGACTTGACGAAGCTGTCGCATTCGCATCTACGATTGTAAGTACTGCTGTCGTTATTCTCATTAATATGACACGCTTGGCCTATTTCTTTCTATTTTGTGTCTGATTTTACATGAACTTACCATTTAGTGATAGATCTGTTTTCAAGCTAATATCAATAGAGTAGGAAGTGGTCGTATCTTGTTTTGTCCGCAGAACTCAGCGAGGAGCAAAGAATTGGAGCGCAACTCGGAGCGTGCAGGGACAAACGTCGATAACAGGTACTTCCATCATCCTTCCTTCTCATGTGTTAGTTTATATAGATTCGAAAGGAATTCAGTGTCCACGTTAAGCACTTTTCTGTCTAGGGTTAAGGTCAAGCCTTAGAGGTGATCTACCTGTCCGCAGGGAGATTTTCCTACAACAGTTGGCTACAGTGCTAAGATTTGGATCTGTCTGATCAAGTATTGTAAGGCTATGTGCATTTTGTGTAAGACTTGCAGAGCTGAGTGCAAGTCCCTATGAGAGACTATAGAAAGCTTTGTGTTGAGTGCAAGGAAGAAGGATCTAGTGAGCTGCGTAGATCTTTTGTCTTGTGCAAAGTAAGGGTCATTGAAGCTCTGTGTTGTAACTACTTGACCAAGATAATATAAAGAAGACTTTGTGGACATAGCCCCAGGGTAGGGGTGAACAATGGTAACTCTATGTATTGTGCTGATGTGTTTGTCTCTCTCTTGCTAAGTGGTCTGATATGTTTAGACAGATCTATTGATGCTTTGTGCTTATGAGATATGAATGCATGCTAGATATGATACATAAGATGCTAAGTTCTTAATCTATTAAGTATAACATGTTTATCATTGTTAAGTGTTAGATCTGAGTAATTATTGCAGTGCTTTGTGCTTTCTGCGAAGTGTACTAATGAATGTATGTTAAGGAATAACTGATGCTAAGTGTGCTATAAGCAATATAATCGCAGATCTGTGTCTCATCTAAGGTTGAAAACATATGATTCATGCAACCACCCCTTCCTCTACCTCCGGTGAGACTTCATCTACTTCGCAGGTGTTGTCGAAAGGGCCGGTAGTTAGGGATTTGTTGGTGTGCTCTTGAGCATTGAAGCATGGGTTTGCCTGTGTGCCAACAAATGCTTCTGTTGCCGAGACTGGAACTATGATTGCTGGGAACTAAAGAAGAAAAATCTTTGTGCAAACTAAGCTCTATGCGTAGATCTGTTTCCCTAGTGTGCAGTATTCTACTTGACCTACAAAGCTTTGTGCTGAGAAAAAGAGGTCAGATCGGAAGGGAAAAGGTTAGATCTTCAGAAAAAGAGGTTGATACCGAAGAAAAGAAGTGATATTTGAACGCTCTATACCCTAAGAAAAGTGGAAGTGGAAACTAGTGAAAGAAAAAGGTCAGATATGCAGAAAAGAGGTAAGATTTGTAAGCTTTATGCTTTGAGAAAGGTAAGAATAGTTAAAAGTCTTAGATCTGGAAGCTTTGTTCTCTGCAGAAGTAAGATAAGTGAATTTTTTTTGTTTCTAAAGCATGGGTCTAGGTATGTTTGATATGTTAGGTCCTATAGATAAAATAAATCTTGATATGAATAGATCTAATAAGTATAGTGATAGATATGTTATACCTATGCATCGAAAGAATGTTTGGACTAACAAGTGGATGCAGGATCCTAGAAAAAAAAATTTGCAGGCTAGTCACCATGATCCTGGTGCACAGTATAGAAGGAGTTGGGGAACATCTAAATGAAAAAGAGGATTAACCCTATGTTATAGTTGAAGACGATCGAGACATCTTGCCAAAGAATGCCCTGGGAGAAGACCTAGTTGCCTCTGTTGTAAGTCTATGAACCATGAAGTATTGGATTTCCCTAGAATGATTGCTAGGCTTGAGAAGCTAAATATGGAACAAGAAAGCCCTGAGGGAGATCAAGAGGCCAAGATTATAGAAGAAACCCAGAAAGAATCATAAAAGATATTGCTACAGATGAAAAGTACCTGGAATGACCACCGACATGTTAGGCTATCAGAGATCTTCAAAGAAAAGGAGAAAATCGAAGCAAGAATAGGGGAATTTGACATTGACTGTACTCTTGATGAAGAAGCGCAAGTGAAAATTATGCCAGAAAGAACTTGGGAAGCTATATGGAAGCCTGCCATGATCCCTTCCCTAGGAGGAACAAGTTTCTTCAGAGGAAAGCTAGTAAACCTATGTGGAAGGTTCACCCGGATACCTATGACTATCAATGGAACTTCGACAAAGGAAGACTTTGAGATCATTAAATTCATTGAAGACAGCGCCCTGTTTACCATGCTCATAGGAAAACCCTGGATTGATAGAGAACAGGCCAGACGAAGAGAAGAAGAGAAAGTGTTGGAACAGAAGAAGCAAGAATTAAAAGACTTTATGACCAAAAGGATCACACACTTGATTACAGAACAGAAGAGAAAATCATATATATTTAATATTAGTACCTCCGATGTCGAAGCTAAGAGAACACTTGAGGATCCGCGGAAGATCGAGTTACCTATCTTTGATACAGAAGAAGTATTATCAAGGAACCCTAAGAAATATTTTCCACAGCACGAGGTAACTAAGGCCACAGAAGATAAACATCAGAATGGTAAAAGAATTACTGAGACAAAACTCACTGGGAAGAAGGCTAGGAAGTTAAGTAAGAAAAGGGCTAATACTGTAAGATTACAAGAAGTTCTAGAGGACACTTCGCAGTAAGAAGAATTGCAGAATTGGAGCTTCGTCGAGATATCAGAACAGTGACATAGAGTACTTCACCACGACGAAGAAATATAGCCATTGGAACCGATATACCCGTTAACGGCTGCTCGGAATGGATCGAAAAGCAGTTATGGGTTACCACTAGACCGTTGGATAGTACCAGAAAAGATAGAATGGAGTTAATGAAGTCCCCATGTCCATTGCAAGCAGACCGTTGCTAAGATTGCCTACTTAACCTGTCATGCCACGCATCAAGAATACATTTTTCTAACTGAGAATCTGAGCACGAACCCTGAGATGTACTTTCCCTGAGATCATCGCCTTACTATTCACTTTCATCTCTAAATTCCTTTTGCACTGGAGCCAGCTGACCCAAGTTTGTATGTCAAACGAGCTCAGCGTTGCTAAGAAAATTGTTGAAGAAGTTCTAATTGATTTAATGGCTAAGAGAGTCATGTCAGAATGCAGAATTTCTATAGGTGTACAAGCATCATCCTCAGGCATACTGCCAGCTTCCCCCTCCACTGCTCGAGCAGGACCATCCTGACCGCCTTCGAAAAGACGATCTAAGCTAGGAAATGACTTTGCCACTGTGAAGATGATCCCAAGCATCTTGCCTAAATATATTCCACCACTAAGTGGACCAATGAATCGAGACTCTATACCCAGAGACTTCGACTATGTTGTAGTCATTGCGTACCTCCCGAAAGGGGTGCACGCGGTTCATGCTGACTAGGAAAAACTCACCATGCTGAAATTTAGTGATTTTAACCTTGGAGATCACAATGTATACAGTATTCTAGACCCGCACAAGTATTTGACCATTACAAAAGGAAAGAACCCCAAGATTGTACCGTAGCAATGGACCCATAACCTTGCACAGTCAACCCTCCTCAACATAATGAATATTCCATATTTTGAGAGGCATCGGGAAGTAAATGCCTGTGTTCGACTGTTGTTGTCCTAATACCATGGAGGATACCTATGGTTGGACTGACACATCACCATGGATCCGATTATAATCAATCAGATCACTGGGCTGAGCATGCAGGGCCCTGACCCACCGGACTTTTACCCGGGAAAGACCGCAGATTGTTCTCTCGCTCAACGAATAAAAGACACATATGGTGATCTGGAGAAAGGCACGTGAGGTTACAAGGTAGCCTCCATTGAGAATGCAGTAGTACGCTTTGGCTGCCAGCTGATCACAGGCAAGTTAGTCTGAAAAAACAAACCTACACAGGTGACCGGATTTGTAGTTGACATCGCAGGGAAGTGCGCGGAGGGACTACAAATGAACTGGGCGAAATATCTTATAAATTAGCTAGATCTTGAATGTAGACAAGCACAGGACCAAGGGTATGAGTGCCACTTTAGTTGGTTGCTCATACTCATCACCTTCATCACATGGGAACTGCCTGAGGGAGCCACGTTTTCGAAGATCAAACCCTTCAAACCCCTGGACGTGAAGTTTTGTAAGTTGTGGTACTCCAGTGACATGAACAAACAGTGGCAGTCCAATGTCATCTTCCATGCGTACTACATTCAGTTGAGGAATGTCATTCAGTCTACACCATGCATTACACCCAACACTCTTCATAGGTTTCGAGCTTTGATGAAATTCAGTGCAAATCGTCACTTCACCTACATCACAGCACGCACAGACGAGCAAAAACAACAACTCCAGTCATATTACAAGATGATAGAAGATGACCTGGAGGAGATTACCAAGGAATGGTCGGAAGACCTCCCTGTTGCAGTAGACCCCATAGAGATGCCCAACGTAGATATCCCTAAAGCTATGCCAGATACACCAGGACCGTGCAAGACTAAGAAGGATGTGGAAGTTCAATATATCCACAGCACATCCATGAAGACTGTTTCGCTCTCACCTGTGAAGGGATGTGACGATGAAGAACTAGGGGGCACAGAAGTTGAACAGATCAAAGGCGAGGTTACCCCGCCTAGGGATGAGGCAGATCCCTCCAAGAAAAGGAAGATTACCCCACCGAGGCCCTCATCCAGAAAGAAAATTATGGCCACCCGGAACACGCTTAAGACTATGCTTACCCCAGATGATTTTGACTTCTTAATTGCCGCACTGAATAATGTCTCATTAGATCTCACGGAAAATCAAGAAGCAAAGAAGGAGGAACTATTCCACCGGATCACAGGCAAATTCAAAGAAGTGCAATAGTCACTTCAGTCCAGCCAAGAAGCTTCTACGACACCATTAAAAATGTAAAATTAAGGAACAGACAATGAGCCCACACAGTTACGCCAGATCACCGAGAAAGTCGAAGCTCGCCTTCGACGAGCTCAAGAAGACACAGCAAAATCCACCCAGGCTTTGGCGCAAGCACAGAGCGCACATGAAGAGCAATGGATAAAGGAAGAACAGGATCAGCTTGACTTACAAGCGAAATGGGAGGAGGAAAAATCCCAGTTACAGTAGAGTAAGGACCAGTTGCTAGCAGAGCAACTTGAAACACAAGAAAGAGTTCACAAGGCACTGTGCTCTGTGACAATGATAGAAGTGAAGATGGAAGATTGTCTTCCACAGCAGGTGACCCAACTGGAAGAAGTAATACAACAACTTCAATAACACATTACAGATATGGAGCTCTGCACCATGCCTGAGACACCCCAAGAGATAAGATATCTAAGAGAAGCCATTGCTCAAAGCACAGTCGACCGATTAAAAACTTTGGCTTCGGAATGTAGGCAGCTAAGCACCAGAAGTGCCCAGACCTATGAAACTCTCGCAGATAATCTAGAATTGCAGACATTGGAGGCACAACTCCATGAATAAAAACAACATGCATATGTCCTACAAGCGCAGCTGAAGTCCGTGACCCCAATCGAAAGAATGAAGAGGTTTGCAGAGCAACGCACAGCCCAACAACAAGTACACACACTGCAAAGTAAAGTAATGGACGCCTCTCAATGACTGCAATCACTCCAAGAGAAGGCATGCCAACTTCTCGTCGAACTTGAAATCCAAGGAGTTGAACTCGAACATGGCATCATCACTGCAAAACAATGATTGGAAGGACCACTCAATGACAAAGTAATCTAGGAATTTACTAAACAAGAGGCTGTTGCACTGCAGCAAGTCGAAGCCGCTCGAGGCATTTGAAGCGGAATTAGTCAGACCTGAGTGACTCGGGACAAGTCACAGGTGATTTTTGGGGGCCTGTTGGCCCTTGACCAAGTTTAAGAGTACTTGGTCATACTTGGCCACTTTTGGGGATAGTGACAGCTTGCCAAATATGGAGCGCAACGCGAAGCCAAATATGGAGCGCAACGCGAAGAGGAAATTAAGGAAGAAAAACCTATTTTTGGGTCCATTTTAGGGTTTTGGATTGATGTAACAGGAAAGGGATGTTGGCATATGGGTTTACCCACATTTAGGCCCATTTTTTAATCTATAAATAGATAGGCAATGTAAGAAATAGGAGAGGTTGTTGCTTAGTGCACTTGTTGATTGCTTAGTGCAAGTTGGCTATAGTGCTAAGAGTTGGATCTGTGTGATCAAGTATTGTAAGGCTCTGTGCATTTTTTGTAAGACTTGTAGAGCTGAGTGCAATTCCCTGTGAGAGATTGTAGAAAGATTTGTGTTGAGTGCAAGGAAGAAGGATCTAGTGAGTTGCGCAAATATTTTGTCTTATGCGAAGTAAGGGTCATTGAAGCTTTGTGTTGTAACTGCTTGACCAAGATAATATAAAGAAGACTTTGTGGATGTAGCCCCAGGGTGGGGGTGAACCACGGTAACTCTGTGTATTGTGTTGATGTGTTTGTCTCTCTCTTGCTAAGTTCTCTGATATGTTTAGATAGATCTATTGATGCTTTGTGCTTATGAGATATGAWTGCATGCTAGATATGATACATAAKATGCTAAGTGATTAGWCTATTAAGTATAACYTGTTTATCATTGCTAAGTGTTATATCTGAGTAATTACTRYAGTKCTYTGTGCTKTCTGCGAAGTGTACTAATGAATGTATGTTAAGGAATAACTAATGTTAAGAGTGCTATAAGCAAGATAATCACAGATCTGTGTCCCAGCTAAGGTTGCAGACATCTGAGTCCTGCAACCACCCCTACCTCTACCTCAGGTGAGACTTCATCTGCTTCGCAGGTGTTGCTGAAAGGGCTGGTAGTTAGGGCTTTGTTGGTGCGCTCTTGAGCGTTGAACCCTGGGTCTACCTGTGTGCCAACATAGACAGTGGTAGTAATAGCAATAGTGGCAGTGACAGTGACAGTGACAGTTACAATGGTAATGACAGTTGGTATACACTTATATTTCAGAGCAGCGGGATGGGGAAAGGAAAGGGGGTTGTAGCCTCCTTCCAGTTGGTGTGGGAGGACACAGGGAGTTGGAGTTTCCTTCAGGTTGGAGCCTGAGAATCAGGAGGTTGTAGCCTCCTTCTGGTTGGAGCATGAGAATCCATGGATTTGTATCTTCCTTTAGGTTGGAGCCTATAAATAGAGGGTCATAGAATCCTTCCAACTACAATTGTAGAATTGGGAAGTTGGTTCTTCCAATTAATGTAATCTTTGATATATAAGAAAGAATTTCATGGTTTTCTCCCATTTGGGTTTCCACCTAAATTCTGGTGTATTGTGTAATTGATGTGATTTTTTTTATGTGATGTTTCTTATGTTTATATGCTCATGATATATTGAATGCAATCATAGATGATATATTGTTGATAACACATGGAAAAAATGCATCTCGACAATAAGAGGTCGAATTTGTTGGCTAATAGTGTTCACAATAATGGTAGTATGTTGTCATTGATGGCAACATAAGTCAAACATGTACAGTAATCAGAAAAAAAAAAAAAATTAAAAAATAAAAAAAAATAAAGGAAGATCACCTTGGGGCAGAGGAAGATCACCTAGTGGTAGAAGCAGTTTGTTATCATTGTTAATCACGATAATATCAACAATGAGTGATCCTATGATTCGAAATATCAGGAGAGGTAGTAGGCAGATCATGCATGTACAAAAGGAATACTGAAGTATAGGGAATTAAGAGCTCGGGAGGGTTAGCGACTGAAGATCGGTGCATAAATGAATGCAAAAAAAGTTATTAAAAAAATATATCAGAAGAAATAGAGATGAAACATATCAGAATAAAGAAATGTTAATCAAAACTCAGAAGGGAAAGCGCATTTCAAAAACGTGATAGGGATCAAATTCCCAATAGATCAATGATCTTGGTTAAGTTGGAATCCAAGTATAAACCCAAAAAATTAGAAGAGATGATGAACAGGAGGCTCAGAAGAGATGACGAACAGGAGGCTCAGAAGAGATGACGAACAGGAGGCTCAGAAGAGATGACACACATGAGTCATCCATTATCATTTCGGAATAGTCCAGAATCATAAGATCAAGAGACAGTCAAATCTGGCGAAAATAAGACAAGAACATATGAAATTACTTGAAGTTTGAAGCCCCGAAGTAACGACAACCATTGATCTGAAGTAGAATATGGGAACTTTCATATCAGGAGACATTCAACTCCGATGCTGACCACTCCAGAAAAAATAAGCCAAGAACACATGAAATTACCCAAAGGCTGAAGTCCTAAAGGAACAGAAACTGTTGATCTGAAGCATAACATGGGAACCATCAGATCAGGAGACAGTAAACTTCGGCATTGACCACTTCGGTGAAAAAGGTTTGAGAACATGTAAAATTAGTCGAAGTTCTGAAGTCATGAAGTTAAGACACGTGGCACATACATTGAGATCCCACATCATCACAGTCCACGTTGGCAAGGACACGTGGCCCAATCAGATGGTGACAAGTGTCAAGGTCCAGTTGGTACTTTAGGTATACATAAGTCACGAAACTAGGTGATACATGGCAGTCACTCAGCCAGTGCCATGTCAACATTGAAGTTAGTAGGTATGCCATTTCGGAATTATGTTCTTCAAGGTTTCGACCACCAGCAACTGCCCAAAGCATCGAAGGTCGAAGTCATTCTCAACCGTCTGATCCGTTGAATGGATTGATCAACGATCATATCAAGGTGTGATTGTGGGATGCACAGTCATCAGATCAAGGTCAAGGATTGATTGCAGAGTGTGAAGGGAGGATTAAGCATCACATTGATTCCACTTTCGGAATTGGTCAAGACCTTTGAATCTCCCCGATCAAGAGATCGATGGCTATGGTTGATCTACAAACAATCGCACAACTTCAATTGCGGAGTTTGGGTGGTGGGTTAAACCAAGAGCAAGTTGTATATCTGAAATCCATGGAGACCATTGATCCCCATCCACCCGTTGATCTAACAACTGGTAAGTACTTTGGAAGGTTGAAAGGTTGCAGAGGTTGGAAGTCCCAAAGAACGAAGTACCGAAGTAACAACGGTCGTCCATCTCATTGTGTGATTAAAACATGACCGTTGATCTTGACAAGTGATCAGGCACTTGTTTAGCTTAACGCCTGGTCACCACATGTGGTCGTATGAAATAAAAGGTCCCGAAGAGTATTCTGTGCGAAATTTAACACACAAAATGAGAATTTTATCTCGGTTGAGAAGGAACGTTAAACCAAAAAAGATCTATACTTTGTCCTGATCTATCTTGAGTAATTCAATACATATTATACATTAGAGATCTGATAAAAAAGGTTAGATTCGATCAATGAACATTGAAGAATGAAATAAAGAGGCGTGGGATCAAAATAACGAAGTCGATCCATAACTTTGATTGACTCTTAAAGGTTGATC
>WSFP011451987.1:0-19645 GCA_009831015.1 Picea engelmannii
CGTGTTGCAGCAGTCGTGTTTGTATAAACAATCTTGATCATCTGCGTCATTCTTCTGTTGTAGCCATCAATGACAACCTTAACCATCTGCGTTAGCTTCTGTGTTCCAACGCTGTTTCAGCACTGTTTTCAGCGTCTGTGTTTTCATTTGTGTTGCAGCATGTTTCAGCATCTGTTCTTCATAAACAATCGATTGCCATCAATGACAACCTTGATTATCTGCGCCTTGATCATCTGCGTCATCTCTGTTGTAGCCATATTTCCAACAGTCCCTATATCTGGCTCTGCAGTACTGTCACCTCCATTGCATTTTTGGTACTATCACCCGATAGCACTCTCCCCCACATGAGTTTTCCCCTTCATATCCCCCCTTGGCACTTTGACACTCATGTTGTTTTCAACCTTTAGGGATGGGAGTCTCGATAGTCTTACATCATGTCGTGAATCAGCCACATACTCCTTCTCCTCATTTTCCTAGCCTACCCAACGCACTCCCAGGGAACTTCCTCATGGTTTTATTTTGACTGCACTCACGCAGCACCATTTACCATCCATTTCATCCATCGTCGGTTTTCCCATCTTTAGATTTCCCTCCATACATTTCCCTACTACAGAAACCCACCTATGGGGCCCTAACCCTCCACTTGTTTTTTAACCAACTTGCGCCATCCTCAGGCCAAGCCATCTTACACTGGGGCACCCATTTCTATATCTGCATTATTATCCCCACTGATGTTTTAATTCTTTTTGTAACTAAGTCGTTGTTTCCATCATTTTACATAGCTTTTTGTCGTCACCTTTGGCAACCTTTTTGGAAAACGCAACCCATGTCGCCCTTGGTTGGGGCATTCCTTATCACCTACTCCTGTTGACATCGTCCATAAAATATGAGTATCCCATAGGCCACCTACCTTTTCTCTCTGAGTTTGTTCACTTTGTTCCGTCTCTGACACAACTTATCCCAAGTCTCGTTGTCCCCCTGACACTCGACTTAGTTGAAAGGTTGTGGTCACTTATACTTCGCATATATCCCCAACTAAGGGAATTCTTGAGTCTCCACGCATCTTGACTTCATCCATGTACCTCCTTAGTTCTTGACCTCACCTAGTGGATTTCACAAAGCACTTTGCTTCTTGGAGTCGCATCTCCCTTTTTGTCGACATCAACACAGTTTCCAGAAGGGTGATAGTATCTTAACTCTCATTACCTTTACAATGAGGAGTCTCGGACGAAACAGGGAGAACCATCATTGCTATTTGTTGTCGTTTACCCCCATAACATTCGACTTCAACACTTTCTCATGTTATGGTGGGTCTTACTTTGCGACTATTGCAGTTGTTTTTTATATTTTCCGAAGACCTCTGAACTTTGTTGGGCTATCAATGCCCATAGACTCTGTGATACTTCTTACAGGTATCATTGCCTACTGTTCATATTATTGTTCCTCATCAAAATTTTCCTCTACCTTTATCAAAACCATCCCTGAGGGCGCTGCAGTTGTCTCCATCAACACATTGTTTCAGTTACCGTACAACACCCTTTTTTTGAGTTACATGACACGAGCATGGGGTATGCCCACCTCGTTTGTAAACAATTTATTTTCCACACCTTGCGAAAGGTTGGTTCCTACAGGTTCCCTTCTCCCTCCAATGGGTCACTCTTGATACTCTCACTATCTCTCTTTCTTACAACGGTACTCTCAGTAGAAAAAACATTGATGAATTTTGGCTATCCATATGCTCCTAACCTCATCCATTAGGGGGCATCTGTTATCACTGAAATTTTTTCCGCAAATGGTTACAGGAATCCAACATCTTCAAACAACTATTAGTTCACCCATGGACCAAAATTACCAAAAACGCATTTCCAAAAGGTCCAAAACTATCCAACCAATTATAAAATCAAGATTCGTTATGACTATATAGGGTGCACACACACATGCGCCATCAAGAAATGCAGGAAAAGAGCACATGCACACAATGCGCAACTTTGGATGCTAAAAGCCACACACACCTGAGAATGACGCATTTATGATGTTGGTCGGCCTCCCACCCACTTCTGGTTCAGCTTCCAAGTTGATTTGACATCCAAATCTCAGCTAGATCTGGTTGGGTGGCTGGTCAAAGACCTAAAGGTGGCCTAAACAACCCCTTTTCACACTAAATGTTGGTTGCATGATACCTCAAAGTGGTGCTATAAAATAAGGCCATGGGTGCACTACATATTCAAGGAATTCATTTACAAGGTTATGATGTTGCTATTCTCTTGGGGAAACCTCTCTTCTCATCAAGAGCATACTAGCACCATTCCATTTGGGCAATCCACATCACCTTTTGAGTGGGTTAGCTTGGGATTCTTTCACCATTTCTTTCAAGTTTTCAAGTTGTAAGAAGAGCTCAATCTTGGGTGTCCAAGAGCCCTCCCTTTGAGGAATAAGGGACCCAAAGTCCCCTTTCTCTTTGGTGTTTTCTTTTCACTAATACAATCTATTCCATTGGTGACATGAGTCTTGTTTGTTTCTTGTTCTTATGTCCTTATGCACAATAGTTTAATTATTTTTTCCCTTCCTAGTTTAATTCTTAGCTTAGTCTTTTATGTTTATTCTTCTAACCCTTTCCTTTACTGTTGTCTTTCTTAGCTAACCCAACTAAGCTTGTAAGCACCTTTGTTTTTCTCATTTAGGTGACAAAAGAGGTGCAACATTGATCATATGTGCAAATATTATAGGGAAACTTCACCTTACATCTCTCTCGTTTTCCCTCTCCAACATTATTACCCATATTCTCATTATTATTATTTTCCTTGGGTTTATTACCATTTTACCCACCCTTATGGTTATTACGTCCTTTCTTCTTAGTCCCTCCTGGTTGTTGGTTACCATTTGGGTTGGCCAACGATTGCATAGAGTGTACATCCTCCGACTGAGTGGGGTTGGAAGACACAGACAAAGTTGTACCTCCAACAAATTGGTTTAAAGACAACTCTTTCAAATGGTTTGTCACCAAGTATGCAAACTTTACATTGGCGGCACCTACAATTCCATCAAAATGAGGTCTGGGATTTTTGCTAGGGTCATAAGTTGATCGCGGTGCATCAGGAAGAAGGTGGTATAACATCCCAGACTGAGCATATATCAAGTCTAACTGCTGGGCTCTAAGGATCGCCTCTTCCTCAGTGGTAACCCTGGAAGTAGCAACATCCTTCAAGATAAGAGCTTGCAAAGACTTAAGGAACCATTATAAAAGAAAGGCCAGGGGTATAGGGGTCTTAATCAACCTCTTATGTCTATGCCACTCCTAGATATGGTCTGAGATATGAGTGGCGGTATCCTAGTGTAAAGTAGACAACAGTTCTAGGCCATCATCATAACGAATGGGAAATTGGAAGTGGTTAAGGAAGACCATCACCAAATAACTAAAAGTCTTATATTCCCCCCTAGGTAGCTCAATATACCATTTCTCAACAACTCCGATGAGGGTGAATTGATATAATCTCAAATGAATAGAATCGTCATTAAGGGAATTCGATGAGCACCAAAGGTGAAAGGTAGTGATGTGATCACCAGGATCCTCTCCATTCTTACCTTCAAACTTTGGGATGTCTAAAGGAAGTTTGGTGGGGATGGGGGGCCATGTAGGATCATGACTCACAGAGTCATTCATTAACTTATACAAGTATGGCAGACTAAGCGTGGCCAGAAAAGGGAGATGAGGTTGTGACATCTAGCCCCAAGCTCCCGATAAATATTGTTTTTGCGCAACTGCAGGCCATACAAGGTTCTGGTAAACACCATAGCCCTATCTGACATTATAAAACCCTCCTCTGGGCTGATTCATAAAACGTTGGTTGGGCATCATTCCAGCAGGAATGTTTTTTTGAGGGTTATAGAAATTTCCCCCAGCTAGATTAGATCTAGGTTGTGGGTTTCCTAAATTGTAAAACTGACCTCCTCCAGGTGGAAACCTGGAGGATAGAGGAGGATTCATCATGCCAAATTTATTGGTTGGAATCTACACCAAGGAGGTAGGGTTGTAGGATGGAACTTGAGCCGAAGTTTGTCTACCAGGTTGGTTGCTCCATCCAGAAGCAAGAGGGTTGGACCTGGGTTTAAAAGCGGGAATGTCTCCCATATTCTAAGTAATTTGAGGGATTTGAGATCCACCAAATGAAAAAGGAGTGTAGGGAGGTGTACTGCCCCCGAGCCCAATGCTAGCATTAGGTCTAGCAGTTGAGATGGAGTTAGAAAATTGTGAAGTGAATTTGGGCATACCATAAGAAAAGGGACTAGAATCCATAGGGATGGAATGAACATGGTAACCCGATGAGTGGCCAAGAGACCCAAAAGGGTTCGAGGTGGTAGCTTGATTATTCACTATAGGAAGGGGTATAGTAATGATAGGTGCCTCCAGCGCTACAACCAATGAGGTTGCAGGAGTTGAAGGGGTGCCATTAACTATAGTAGGTATGGGATTCGAAGGGTTCCTGATATTCTGAAGGCTAGGTTCAATACTCATCCTTGTAGAATCAAAAGTCTGAAAAGTGGATGTGTGTGTACCACGTCTAATAAATCTATGGCTTTTAGAAGGAAGAGACTCAAAATCTGGTGGTAACTGTAACAAGTGACAAGACTAGTGGGGAGGTTGGTCCAACTCCACGATGACTTAAGACTCTAAATATAAAATATATACCCTACGACCATCTAGTAATAAAAGAGCACACAAAAATTCAAACGTCCAATATACATGCAAATAGGGTAAAGTGGTTGAGTGGCCTCCCTCCCTAAAGAAGGTATGTCTCACCTAAGAGGGGCCTGAGACTCCCTGTTAAAGATTAGAGGTAACAAAATCAGTTATAAGGGTCCTCGTGGGCTTAACAACCATTCGGTCAGATTCCCCTTGAGAGGTAATCCTCCATAAAGGTTATGTGTTGTCTGACCCTTATCTGACCCAGGGTACCTACAAAATAACTCCTGCAAGTAAACTATGAGAGACCTAAGTCAAGCAACTAATAAACCATTGTATAACCGATGCACAAGCGAGTAGTCATAAGTGAGTTCCACCATATGGGTAGGGTAGCAAATCCCTAAACCTTGAAATCACTGCCTCTCATGGTGGTAAGGGCACTAACAAGATCCCCAGATATGAATAGATCCCCATAAATATCTCTGACGCTAGGAAGGTATCAGGGGGGTATCCCTTCAACCGACTTCGTGTGTCCTCGTGATTAACTCTGGTGTGAGTAGAGCCTCCTGATCTTACCAATTATACAATGGATTTCTCCACTCCCTGAATCAGATACATGTTGTTTTAATTACCTTAGAGAAGTTTACTCACAAAATCCTATTTCAAGGCACTAAATCCCAAGCTAGATTGTGCACCCTAGAAAATAAAAATGTGACTAGTTAATTTTAAATTATGGCGTCGATTTTATTGGTCGTGATTACTCAAAAAGGTATGGTAGTGAAACTCATGGTGTTATGACTCTCCAAGAAAAGTAAATATGAAAATAATGCAAAGTCCTAACTTTAACTTTCAATGAATGATATGCTTCTAAAAACCAATGCAATTTTCAAATTTAACTCTGCAATTCAAAAGTAAAAATGCAATCTTTCACTATATGCACTAAGCTAATGATAAAGATTCAAAATACAAAAATGCCAAGCAATGAAAAATGCCTATTTTTTTGTATTTTCAATATAAAAAAATTGAATATTCATGGACTGAAAAGTAACTTGATATATAACCCTACTGTGTATAAAAAGAGACAACTCAAGCAGGATACCAAGCAACAAAACACCCAGCCTAATGTAGAAGGAAAAATAAAAATGAGAAAATGATGAGAAAGACTTCTCCCAAAAATTCAACCAAAAGAGGGTTTCCTGTCATCCCACAAGCACTCAACAGACACTACAAGGACCTAAGAAGGCTCAGCAAACATCAAATCCCACCCAACAACCACCAAACCCAACAAACAGGCAAGTCAAACTGATGTACGTGACTGTTCAGGCAAACAGATCATATATACACATCTTGCAGTAAGACATCATGCGTATGTACGTGACTGTCAAGGAAAAAGCCGCGTATATGCTTCAAAAAAATCTTAGGCAAGGGATAAAGGCTAAGAACTCAGACCCAGAGTGAATAGAAACTATCAAGCAATGATACGAAAAGAACCACAATAGAAACGAGAGCAACCTAAGGAGAAAAGTACTCCAAACCCTAAGAAAGAAGATTCAATCCCTAGTATGGTCGCCAATTCTATTACGAGGAAAATCTCTCTATGGATAGGGTAAACCACAATAGATGGAAATGACTACAGAAATCAACTCTATCCCATAAGCATGCTATATAAACCAATGTGCTAGCGAGATAAGAGAGATACCTACCTCATCCAGATGTTCGATGAAGTCCACCATTGAGAACTTCGATCCAAAGCTATATACCTACAACAAGTTCTCAACAAACAAGAAGAGAAAGCATGTGGTGATAATATGAAAGGTTAGCACATTAGATAGCATAATTCATCAATATACATAGAAAATATGCCCATGGATAATAACTCATATATTTGCAAGATATCAGTTGGATGGGAAAGGAGTATTTCTATTAATAAATTATCAGCAGAAGTGAAAATGTTATATACTCCTATGTCGGCACGGTTCAGAACCGAGAAACTAAGTTCCTTCCAGTTGGGCCTCCACCACTTCAATCCTCCACCAAAGGCAAGCTCATAGAAGGGAGACAATGAGGTTCTCCATCAATAAGCGAAGAGCTTGGGGGATGAACATTGTGTTCAGACTTAAAGGACAAAGGGATGCAGACTCAATATAAAGTAAATAATTTCTCCAGAGTAATTTTTCTCTCAAAGTTGAATTCTTTCTCCTTTTCCATATGTCAGAATCGACCCATTTATAGCCTTCAAAATGGAACTGAAGGGATGATTCAGAACGTTTCTAGTGTATGGAAGGCCAAGGATCAGAGATTTATTTTCGTGACATGGTAACCTGACATTTAATTTTCATTTTCTGGCACAAATCCTGAGGTACGCAGGTTGTAGTGGAGCAACATGCATATATGCTTGTTGTTTAGTGTGAAAGATGCATACAAGTGGAAAAATTTGTATTTTTGTCTCTGGATTTTATCAACAGGGAATATAAGTCTGCATAGGGAAATGGAATAAGGCCCTCTGTGCAATATTTCATAAGGTGAGGCAAATCTTTCTATAACACATAAAAATGTAGACTAGATAATGGACCACGTCAATGTCGAAGGAGCATTTTTCCAAATTTTCATATAGCTTGTGCTTTAGCAGAGTGTGCAAAACCTATTGAATATGTTTCAAGTGTTCCTCCCAACACTTGTTGTAGATGAGAATTTCATCCAGATACACCACAAAAAAATAATTGGTGAAATTCTGCAAGATATCATCCATCATCCTCATGAAAGTTGTTGGGGAATTCTTCAAACCAAAGGGCATGACCAACCATTCAAAAATACCTTCTTTGGACTTGAAGGAAGGTTTCCATACATCTGTCTGCTCTATTGGGACATGATGGTATCCAGAATTTAGATCACTCTTACTAAAGTATTTGTCCCCCTTGAGATGATCAAGGTCGATTTGGGGAATCAGGTACCAGTTCCTTACTATGATTTTATTTAGGAATCGGTAATCGATGTAGAGTCACCAGGTCATGTATTTCTTCTACACATATCTCTTTTGATCAACAGTCTAGATCTCTCTTTTGATCAACAACTGCGATCTTTTTTCTATTTCGCATTCTATGAGTTCTAAAGACTCTTCTCTTTGACTGCTCCATCTTGCGAAACCACGAAATTGTTAATCGTGCACCACGTGTCCTTCTGAAATGAACAACTCAGATCATTTCATGATTTCTCATTTCATGAATCCTCATGAATCTGCCCTTTGACTACTCCATTCTGCGAGTCAGGGAAATGGTAATCTTGCACCATGTGTCCTTCCCAGGATCAATGGCTAGGATTGGCCTCGTGATTTCAAAACTCTGACGCTATACTTCATGCAAATCTGTGATCCTGATCACCCGATGGTCATCGATCCGATCTGCCTGATGGATCTCTAACGTTGAAAGTTGATCTTGCTCGCTCGCTTGATTTAAGTCCATACCAGCGCACTCTAAGTGTTGAGCTTGTGCTTATGGTTGTGGTTTCTGTGAACAATTACCTGGACAACTGGCTGAGGGCTCAGGAAAACAAATGATCAATGACATAGGTCAAGAGAGAAGTGATCAGTCTTAGAGAAAATAGGTAAATTAAACGAACAAAGGCAAACAAAAGAAAAACTATAAGATGAGAGGAAAAACTTACAATCGGGTCTACAAAAGGAGGAGAGATAGGCAAAAATATGGACTTAGGTAGAAACCACAAACATTTAAGGTTTTTACAAGTTTATGTGATAACATTAGGCTCCATGGGGGATAGAGTCCTCCCTGCGAGGCTCTAAGAACTCCTTCTACAACTTCAGTGCCTTAGTGTTGGGTTGTGGAGTCTTCTTTTAAAAACAAAGCAAAATAAACATAAAACATGAATGGTATTTACAATGGTGGGATGCCGACTGCGGCTTTAAACAAAAAAATTATTAGGAAGTGCCCATTTACTGGGCCACCAAAAACCTCATCACCCTCCAGATTCTGCAACCTGTAAGTATTATTTGAAAATGCCTCAGCAATATTGAAGGGTTCGACCCAAAGGGCTTCGAGTTTACCATGCTTTCCCTTGTCTTGATTTTGTGCATCCCATTTGAGTACTAGATCTCCCAACTAGAAATATTCTTTTCTCGCCTTTCTGTTGAAGGCTTGCTTGATCTTATGTTGAATTTCATGAACTTTGTTCAGAAGCTTCTCCCTAGCCTGCTGGACTTCTACCAGTTGATGTATTCTCTTGATCATGTCATCGGGCTCTTCTTGACAGTCTTGGAAGAACTTTTCCACTAGCAAGGTGAGCTGAGAAGGAAAAAATCCTTCAGTTCCATATACAATATGGAAAGGGGAGATGCCCAGGGACCTTTTTTTTGTCACCCTGTTAGCCCACAAAGAAAACTTGAGCTTTGAATCCCATGCTTTATTATTTTCTTCTAACATTATTTTGATGATCTTTATTAGGATTTTGTTAGAGGACTCTGCTAATCCATTTCCTTGTCGATAGTAAGGGGTAGAGTCGATCAATGAAATTCTGAACTGCTCGTGAAACTTACTCAATGGTTCATCCTTGAAGGATGCAACATTATCAGTGATGATTCTGTGTGTACAACCAAACCTTACTATAATATCTTCCAGAAAATGAATGATCACCTTATGAGAAGCACTCCTTATGGGGATATCTTCTATCCAATTGGTAAAATAATCTGTGGCAGTCAAGATCCATCTGTGTTGACCACTTGATGTGGGAGAAATTTCCATAATGAATTCTAGGCCCCATTGTTGGAAGGGCCCTGAAGCAACCATAGGTTTCAAAGGCAGGGATTTCAGCTGCTACTTCCCGGTGAATTTTTTACATTGAATACAAGCTCTAATTTTCGCACAGACATCAGTGAACAGAGTAGGACAAAAATACCCAACCATGATAATTTTGTAGGTCCTGGTTCTCCAGAAGTGATGTCCCCCACATAGGCTATCATGAAAATGAGACATAATCTTTTGGGCCTATGGTGTGTCTAAACATCTCATAATCATTCCCATAGGGTCTTTCCAATACAAAACCTACTTAATAAGGCAATATTTAATTGCTTTGAGCTTAAGAGATCTTGCCTTGCTTTTTCCCATACCATTTAGAGGTCGCAACTCCTGCAGAAAAAATATAATGTCTTTGTACTAGGTGCACTCTGCCAATGGAGGGTTGACTTGTGGGCATGTATGAGACAAATCATCCTGTTGATTTTCTAAGCAGGTGCTGCTAAAATTAACCCCCAAAGCTTCGTAATTAGATTCATCCAATAGCTTGGATAAACCTTGGCCTTTAACTATCTTGGTGGGCTTTATTTCCATATCAAATTCAAGGATTCTTGCAATCCACTTGCTCCTCCTCCTGTCTATGTCAGGTTGGATGAGGATGTCCTTCACAACAGTTGAAGGAACATATTAAATGATCTTTGAATGTAGAACATAGACTCTAAAATTCTTGAGGGATTTAACTAAGGCATAGACCTTCTTCTCCATGATTTCATACCTGAATTTTTTGTCTCTTAGTGCTCTGCTGAAAAAAGAAATAGGTTTCTCCATCCCTGCATCATTCTTTTGTAGTAAAACAATGGCCACTGTATCAAATGAAGCAAAAGAAAAAATCAAAAAATCCTTGGAATAATCGGGACTGATAAGCACAAGTGCTTCAGTCAGTGCCTTCTTGATTTGGTTGGAGGATTCTCTAGATTCAGTAGTTTAGTTTACTTCGTTCCCATTCTTGAGAATGGTTGTGATATGCTTCACCAATTCAACAAAGTTTGAAACAAATATCCTCAGAAAATTGATTTTGCCCAGGAAGGACTGAACTTTTTTCTTGGATCTAGGAAGTGATAAGACTTGGATTGATTCTACCTTGCTTGAATCAATATTGACCCCTTTAGCTGATACAATGTGTCCCAACAATTTTCCCTCCTGCATGGCAAATAAAGACTTATTGGGATTTAGGGAGAGACCAAACCGTCTGCATTTCGAGAAGACCTTTCTTAGATGTTGACAATGTTCTTTATCATATTTGGAGAAGACTGTTATGTCATCCAGATAGATGAACACAAATTTATCTCTTTCTCCAATAAAGGCGATGTCCATGGATCGTTGGAAGGTTTCTCCCATGTTCATCAATCCAAAAGACATATTGGCGTACATGAATGTGCCCCAAGGAGTGGTGAAGGTTGTATTTTCTCTTTCTTCAGGAAGGACCGAGATCTTATTGTAGCCAGAAAAGCCATCAATCATGGAGATCCTGGATGCGCCTATCACCCTCTACAATATGTGTTCCATCTTTGGCAACGAGTAATTGTCCTTCTTGGACCTTCTGTTCAAGTTCCTGAAATCAACACAGAGCCTGATTTCTCTGTTCTTTTTCCTTACTAGAACCAAGTTGGCCACCCATTCGAAATATCTCAAAGGGACAATGATTTGTGCGTCCAACAATTTCTTTACCTACCTTTCCATAATAGGCAGCAGCATAGGATTTATTGGTCTTAATTTCTGCCTAAATGGTTTGGCCTCCTCTTTCAATGGGATATTATGCTCAATGATGGTTGTGTCGTATGTTCTGAGGTCTTCATAGGTCTAGGCAAACACATCAGAAAATTCTTTTAACAACTCAACATACTCGACTCTCTTCTCCCTTGACAGGTTGCTTGACAACTTGACAAACTTTGGATCCTCCTCTATACAAATATTTCACTCAGCTACATAAACATCCTCAGTCGGGCCTTTAAAATTTATTGCCACATCGTTCCCATCGAACAATCTTTCTAAAGGAACTAGTCCCTTTGGAATGTGGTTGTTGGGAAGCTGAACAATATGGTGATTATCAATTTTATTTAAAAATACATCAAGCTGAGGATCACCTTCAAAATCATGATCTTGATCAATGTGTAATGCAGAGAAATCATCAATAGACTCAAGAAATTTCTTGATTTCAAGATCATCCTCAATAACTTTCCAATGCTTGACATTATCAGGTACAAAGGGCCTACATCTTACCTCAACATCATACCTAAGATTAAGTGGTAGTGGGATCTTGAAATGGCTTTCTGAGACAGCCAAACAATCAGACATGGTATTTTCCTCTCTTGGAATAAATGAAATGTTGAAGGCTAAGAAGAAATTGTCCATCAGGTCCCACACTTTATTTCTATAAGTTCTAATCTTGGGATGCTTAACTTGATAAAGATTCATAATCTGATTAACAATCAATTATGCATTCCCAAACACATATATTTCCTTTATCCCCACGTCCTTTTCATCCCTTAAGCCCAAAACAAGAGCTTCATACTCTGCCACATTATTGGTAGCTTCAAATTCCAGTTTGTAGGACAGAGATATGGTCTCTCGAGAAGGTGAAATAAAAACCACTCCAACACCAGCAACATCCTTAGAAGAGGCTCCATCAAAGAACATCTTGCAAACAAAAGTGGCAAGAGGAGAATCTTCATGAAAAGTAACAGACTGATTTCTGAGTTTAAGGGGAGGCTCGGGAGCATCAATGAGCTGTAACAAACTAGACCCCAGATTAGTGTCAAGTGAAAAGATAGGATGATTGGTGAGGTTTTCTTCATCACTAATAATATATGACAATTGGGCTTCCCTGTAAATTTTTCTACGATCCCCCCCAAACATAAGAACACTGGCATAGTTGAGGTCCATTTGCAAGGTTCCCCGAAGTATTTTTATCCAAGATCTTCACAAAAGTATTCCAAACTTGGGGGGAACATCAACCACTACAATGTCCATAACCACACTTTTCATGGGAAGCTGAAACAAAGTCACAGCTAAGTCTTTGATAACCACAAGACATTGCACTTTCCTAGAGTCAAAGGAATACAAGTCATGGTAATTTTTCTTGATTTCCAATCCCAGTTCTTCCATGAAAATTTTGGGCATGAGATTATGAGATGCCCTTGAATCCATCAGAAAATTATGCAACACCTTATCATGTATATTCAATGATGTATATAAATGAGGGGATGAATCATCTATGTCTTATATCAGAGGTCCTAATATAACTATTGTCTTTTCATCTTGCAAATTGATTGAGTCTGTGGGATTAATTGTGGGTTCAAGCATCAGCAGCTTAGAAAGACTCCTTTTGAAATCTTCATGCTTGACCAGCTCTGAAAGGGGTACAGGGATCCTAATCTTCTGAACCTCATGCTCAAAATTAAAAGGGGATGTAGGCTTTATGATTTCTTTCACTTCTGGGACAGGAGTTATGGCCACTTGATAGGGAATTCAAACTTTCTTACCTTTGTTGTTCTTCTACATCTTCAATAGGATTCTCTACTCTGGTAGGTTGCTCAGAAAAATTAGGCATTCCTTCTTTCTTCTTGGACCTGAGGTTATATCTATTGGGGTTTTCATTGGCCTTGTCCCCTTTTCTCAACTCATTCAGCTGACTATCCATGAGAAACTTCTTGTATGAAGACTAAGTTAAGTGAGAAAAGAGGAGGTATCCCCAAGACAATGGATTTCAGGATCAAGGTCTTCATCCCCTTTTTCTTCATCAACAACAAGATTATTTTGGAGAGGGGTCTAGATTTTATAATCATATCTATCTCTATTCCTCTGATCTCTTTGGATAATCTAAGGAGTATTGTTAGGCCTCCTATAGTTACCTATGTTATCAACATTTTGGGGATTCTTGTAATTCTGCTTTCCTTCTAATTGGATCTTTTCCATTCTAGCATAAATTGATTTTAGTATATTGGTCGTTTCGTTTGTTTGAGAGGGAGAAACAGAGGAACCTACCTTTTCCCTTGTCTCTGTCATTGTTACCCCTAATTTTTTCAGCTGCCAATATATTGGATTCTACTTCAAGGGTTGCATCTTGCATATGAGTCAAAGAGGTAGCTCTTCTTTCTCTCAGCAGTAGGAAAAATTTAGGGTGCAAAGAATTAGCATAAGTCATTTGGAAGAGATTTATGTAGGCTTAAATGCGACTGGAATCCTTTTATACATTTTATTAAATCTCTTCAAGAAGTCTAAAATAGATTCCCCCTCCTCTCTCTTAAGTGCCCCAAATTATGTAATATACTAAAGGAGATCCTTTTTATTCCCCCAGTCCAGAGAAGGGATCTTGTCAATAGATCCAGGAGGCAAGTCCTTAAACTATTCCCTGGCATCACCATCGAGGCTCTATACAAAACTCTCATCCACACATATTCATTCTCAATGGCCTGAATCTCTGTGAATCTATAAAAGGATTAAAGGTTCTCTTTTGTTGTCACGTCTCCCTCCCCTGTGAACTGGGGCATATACTTAAGGTAGTATGTGGCTAGGAGCACATTCATAGGCTGAGGCAAGACCAAAGGGGAGTATCTAGCAACCAATATCTCAGCCATTCTATTCCTAGGAGGGTTTACACCTGCCATTTCGATGTGAACTTGAGGAGAAACATGAGGAGATGGAGTTCAAACAAGAGAGACTGGGGTTGTTCTTATAGGAGGAAAAGGAAAAGTCTTAGCATTAGCAGATAAAGATGAGGGGCTAGAGGTAACAGAGGTTTCCCCTTGTGTAATTGTAGCAACTCTAATAGAAGGAGGAGTAGTAAAGTCTGGAGTAGGAAAGTCTTCTAAGGTCAAATATCTCTCCTTCCACTTCAAAACTTCAGGGGAGAAATGGGTGTCAAAGCTCTCTCCTTCCAATCCTAGAATAGGAGGGGAGAAATCGGTAGGAAAACTCCCAAAATTTAAATTTCTTGAAACTCCAGCAGTTTGTATAATAGGAGAATAAAAAACAGTTACTGGAGTAGGTAAAGGGAAATTATGCAAATTATCAAAAAAAACTTGGTACAACAATGGAGGTGCCTTTTTGAGTGGTCTTTCTCTTTCTGATAATTTCCTTTGGGTCAGCCTCAGGCATTCCTAGAGGCAGTAGTGAACTGGACCTCGTGTGTCTGCCTTTAGGAGCCAGAACTGAAATAGTGGAGTCTCCAGGTGCAAGTTGCAATTTTCAATGGTTCTGATATCTTATGCACCTTCATAATCATAAGCTCTTTGTCATTCTATCCCAGGGAAATGTCTTTAATTCATTCCCTGGAAACGACACCAAGAATTTTATCACTATAAGTCACCTCCAGATTGCATCGAAGTTAAGCCCAGTACCCATCATAATTTTATGTCGTGGGTTGAATTTTTAAAGGGGTCAAATGGGCGCAGACTCGAGATAATATCGTTTTAACTTGGGAAACTGGACTAGTATGCATAAGCAATGAGTTTTGGGTTCAACTTCAATCAATAAGTTAGAGTTAGGGTGAGTAGGAGGAAGACTTTAGTAATAAAATGTAGAGACATGCCGTGAACATCAGGTCTTCAGTAGCCTAAGGAAGAAAAATTGAAAACACAAGATCTTATTGGGTTCCAATTTCAATGAAACTGAAATAAATTAGATAGTATTACAATCAACATCCATCATAACACAATAACAAAAAATCATGAGAATCATTCATACATGAACTCTCTCAGTATCATAGGAACATAAGATGGAGAAAGAAAGCTTACTTTGATTAATCCTAAAATCTAAGATCACAATACATAACCAGAGAACCAGAGACTTCACTAAAACTTTACAATACGAGAGCTTAGCTCTACCATCGACCCTAACAAAATATAAAAATTGAGTATTTATACTCAAAGCAACTTGCTCCCTCCAGAATCACACTTTGTTCATTTCATTCAAGGCTTGGTGTCTACTTCTTCTTCTGTCAGGATGCACTTGCATTCTTCTGTCAGACGCAAGATCATATCGGTATGGGCTTTACAAGAAAATCCATGACAGGAAACTTCTGGCTGACAATCTGCCCTTCACGGCTGGCTCTTCCATGCTTTCCATTTATGTGGTGAAATGAGGTTTCAACCACCTTCCCCATTTTCATTAACTACCTGCATCAATCTCGGGATGGAGTCTGGCATCAATGGATGTTCCAAGCGGTGCCCATGACTCTCCCCAATTGATCTTGGTGCCTTGAAATCATGTAGATATTCTACTGAGATCAATAGGGGTGATTTGATATTTTGCACGGATCCATTCCCTTTCCCCACACGACCGCGGGTTGTGACCTCGTGCTTATCCCAAATGAGATTTCTAGATTTCGCAATTTGGGAGTTCTTGCTCCCCTTGATTCACAATGTTTTGATGCACAAAACTGTGAAACGGTCCGTCTGGATCAACAGTTGGATTTTCTTGGAATCAGAAGGCCACGATCCTCTCCTTGAACAACCTCAGTCGCTCTCTACTCAAGAGGTTCTTTCTCTTTATTTATGGCCCTGCTTCCATATTGACCACGAGATATAATCATGGGCATAGCTTTGCGTTTTGGGAACTTGCGCCTTGCTCCATGCTAAAACCTACGACTCATGAAATCGCGATCTCTTGGATCAGGTGCCATGCATCCCCTTTGATTGGACAACCCAGAAGAATATCGACATTTCAGGACTCAAGGCTACATGTCTTGCTCCATGCTAAAATGTCCAAAACATGAAATCGTTATTTTGCTTATCTTCTTCCACGTGTTCCCCTAGTTGGATGACTCAAATCATTTCGTGAATTTTTGTTTTACAAGTTTTCACTGTGTTCCATGCTAAAACCTCTGAGTCATGAAATCGTGATTTCTTGGGTAGAGTAACATGTGTCCCCTTGCATCAGATAGCTCCAATCTACCTTTGTCCCAATAGTCTAGATATCCCTTCACGTGCTCAGATCTAACGGTCTAGATTTGATCTTCACCTACACGCCTAGACGTGGATTTCGACGGTCCAGATCTCTCTTTTGATTAACAGCTTTGATATTTTCACTATTTTTCATTCTGTGAGTTCTAAAGACTCTACTCTTTGACTTTTCCATCTCGCAAAACCACAAAATTTCTAATCGTGCACCATGTGTCCTTTTGAAATGAATGACTCAGATCATTTCATGATTTAGCATTTCGCAAATCCTCATGAATCTTCCCTTTGACTGCTCCATTTTGCGAGTCAGCCAAATGATAATCTTGCACCATGTGTCCTTCCCAGGATCAACGACTAGGATTGACCTCACGATTTTAGAACTCTGACGCTATACTTCATGCAACTCTATGATCCCGATGGTCATCAATCCGATCTGGCTGATGGATCTCTGTCATTGAAAGTTGATCTTGCTCACTCATTTGATTTAAGTCCATACCATCCCTCTCTAAGTGTTGAGCTTGTGCTTATGGTTGTGGTTTCTATGAACAATTACCTGGATGACTGACTGAGGGCTTGGGAAAACAAATGATCAATGACAAAGGTCAAGAGAGAAGTGATTGGTCTTAGAGAAAACAGGTCAATCAAATGGACAAAGGTAGACAGAAGAAAAACTTTAAGCCAAGAGGAAAAAATTACAATCGGGTCTGCAAAAGGAGGAGATACATGCAAAAATATGGACTTATGTAGAAACCACAAACCTTTAAGATTTTGACAAGTTTATGTGATAATAGGTGGGACTACCTCAGGTATCTTGTACAATTTCCTTTCCAAAGTAATAATAACATTGTGAGACCTAGACTCATATACATTATTATGTTTCCATAAATAAGGTTGGCCCAAAATAACATCACAAAATTCAAGGGGAGTGACATCACATAATACCTCATCTTTGAAGGGCTTGATTCTGTAGGACATGTGACACTATTGGCTGACATGAAGATCACTTCCTTGGTGGATCCATCCAATGGTGTATGGATGTGGGTGTGGCATTGTCAGTAGGGCTAACCACTTGATGACCTTCTTTGAGATGACCTTATTATAGATACTTCTATCAATGATGAAGTGCACCAAAGTACCCTTCACCCACATCTGTGAATAGAAGAGGCGCTTGCCTTTCTCTGTCTCATCAGGTTCACCAAGATGGATCTTGGTGGTAGCAATGGTGGCACTAGGTTCTGTGTCAATAATCCATCTCCCATTTTTTGGTTCTGACTCAAACTTGGAACCTGCATCTGATTCATAGGATTTCACCTCAGCCACCAATAACTTCTTTGAGTGGCAATCATTAGTGTTATTCCACGGGATATTATGTAAGTCACACTACTTCCCGGTGTCTTTCTTTGTCTTTCCATTGTCCTTCTTTATTTTCATCTTAGACTGGTTTTCCTAAGGATGCCCATATTTTCTCTTCCCTTATTTCTACAGGTTGGGGCTGTCATTTCCCTACTTCTATTGTGAGGGGTTCCCATAACCAAACTATCGCATATTTTGTTTAATCTTTTGCTCGATTTTGATAGCATATTGATAGGATGCACCCAAGGATGAGATGTCCAGAAACTCCATTTCTATCTGGATGTATCTATACACACCACCATAGTACTTGAGCACCATGTATCGCTTGGAATTTTGATACCCATATTGGTGCGAAAGGTATGGAAGATATTTGTGAACTTTGGCACTGTTGGTCCTTTTCCTTCCGCAGTGTGGTCGATCTTGTATACAGGTCGTCATAACTTCCAACAGGGTAGTATTTTTCATTAATAGCATCCTTGAAGGACTCTTAGGTGAGTGAAACTGTAAATAATGAGGGTTCCTCTATTTCCTTTTTCTTATAGAAAGTCTCCCACCAATCTTTGACATGGGCGATGACTTTGAGGAGTGAAAATGTAATATTTTCTCTATTAGAAAAGTTATGGATAGAAAAATTCCCTTCTATCATATTCAACCAGTTGTCGACAACATCTACATCTATCTGACCTTCAAAAGTAGGAATATCAAAGTTTATTTGTACCTTGAAGGGGGAGACACCTCCGCTCAAGGAATATGTGTTGCTTGTTGGTATCCATCAAAGGATTTTCACAAAATTATCCATCATCTCGTTCCTCTTTTGCACGAGGGATTCCTTGAGAAACAGTTTGGAATTATCTCCTATCCCATCGTATTTATTTTCTCCCACCATGGAAGGTCACTTGGGCATGTGAGAGCTCTTTTCCTCAAGAGAAACAAGATCGAGACCCAACTATTTGTACCCTAACCTCGTCAAGGAAATGCACTAAGAATGACAAGGAGTAGAATTCTCTAATACCATTTGTTGGAGCCTCCTTTTCCAAGTGGTTGAAATATAATTCTTAAAATCAGAAGTTGGTTTTCAGGTTTTCTTTTACTTTATGATCTTTACCCACTAAAAGCCTCAATACCCCGACATGCGAAGTGGTGATGGCCTTTATAGTTCTAAATCACCATCACTTAACCATTAAGAAAGTTTATCACTTTTATTACCTCGTGATATCATGCTTCGGGAGTTACAAGTCGCATGGTTTTCAAACTCCGATATGCGAAGTCACAAAACGGTTCCAAAATTTACCCCGGTTAGTGTCCAGAGTAAATCCTTTAAACCTTGCTTAAACATTATTGTACTTTCGCGACTCGGTGATCGCTCCCTCCAAAAGACACATCTTCGTGACTCCGATCCACGAAGTCGTGATTTCCTTATTTAGACATGGATTAACTAAAAGCTTGGGCAACGCCATGGGTAAAAGGATAAATCGTGCCATCGCGATTTCAAGTATTTTGGACTCCAAGGCTAGGAACAAAATCATCTGAGATGGTGAACACCGAAAAGAGGTTTCAAGGGCTGAAGGTACAAAACTAAAGGGACTTAACTGAATTAATTAATGCCTTAGAGGACCTTTCTTGGCCAATTGTAATAGATACTTTTTCCATTTGAAAATTAATACAAAGCAATCTGAAGATTCCTGATTCCATGAAGACTGAGTTATGAGTTTTGTTTTCTCTGTTATCTTATATTAAATTTCATTTCACATATATATTTCTGACGAATTCTTAGCTGCAATTTAGTACACCTTCTACTGTGGTGACCAACTTTTTAGTCATCTAATCACTTGCAGTTTTTCCTCTGTATCGGCTATCAACAGGTACAAGACCTTTGAACTTTTTCGATCTCTATATTTTATGCTTCGTCA
>ML872204.1:0-10020 GCA_009831015.1 Picea engelmannii
TCATAACCTTCAAAACTTTGACTATGACATACCTTGGTGCAAAGTCGCACTTATATCCATATAGCGCAGATCTGATTTGGCAACTTCCAAAATTTTGTCGTGCAAATCTGTATGGTACATGCTAATGGTTGTAGCATGCATCTCATGCATCCTTCTGTTGAGTGCATTAGCTACCTTGTTCTCTTTTCCTCTGATATGCTTTATATCGAAGACATACTCACCGAGGAACTGTAACCATCTGCTTTATCTGGCATTCAAAATTTGTTTTCCAAACAAATACTTCAAACCACAATGGTATGTTCTCAGCTCAAATCTTTTATCCATGAGATAATGCTACCACATCTTCAAAGCATGCACTATGGCTGCCAATTCCAAGTCATGCGTAGCATAGAGCCTTTCATGCTCCTTCAACCTCCTTGACTCGTAGCATACCACGTGTCCATTCTGACTCAGGACTCCACCGAGTCCTTCCTTGCATGCATCTGTGCACACAATGAAGTATGCATCTGGATCCACAATTCTCAAAATTGGTGCACTTGTTAACAAGTTCTTCAAGTGTTGAAAACTCCTTGCGCAATCTGGAGTCCATTCAAATCACGCACCTTTCTTTTGCAGGGTTGTTATTGGATGAACAATCTATGAAAATCCTTCAATAAACCTTATGTAGTACCCTACTAGTCCCATAAAGGATCTCACTTCTGCGACATTTCTTGGTGTCGACCATTCCTCAATGGCTTATCTTCATTGGGTCCACAACTATTCCTTCTTCTGAAATAATATGACCCAAGTAATGAATCTCTCGCTGATAAAATGAACACTTGCTCATCTTTGCATAAATTTGGTGCTCCCTCAACACCTACAACACCATCCTCAAGTGTTGCTCGTTCTCTTCCTTCGAATTTAAGTAAATATGAATGTCATCCAAAAATACAATGACAAACTTACCAAGTAACTTATGAAAACTCCATCCATTAAACACATGAAGACAACTGGTTCATTCAATAACCCAAATGGCACCATTGTAAACTTGTAATGACCATACCTTGTTCTGAAGGTAATCTTATCGATGTCTTCCTCTTTTATTCTCACTTGGTGATATCCAGATCTGAGATCTATCTTGGAAAATATCCTTGCACCCCTTAGTTGATCAAATAGATCATATATCCTTGGCAAAGGATACTTGTTCTTTATTGTTTCTTTGTTCAACTGTCAGAAGTCGATACAAAGTCTCAACGTACCATCCTTCTTCTTCATGAACAAAACTGGCGCACCCCAAGCTGACACACTTGGGTGTATATACCGCTTCTTCATAAGCTCTTCAAGTTGCATCTGCAACTCCTTCAGTTCTAGCGTACTCATTCTATAAGGAGTCTTGGATACATGTGTTGCTCCCGCCATCAGATTATTAGAGAAGTCAATATCTCTTTTTGGAGGCAATCCCAGTATTTATTTAAATACATCTTCAAACTCTTTCAGTACTGTGCAGTATTCCACACTTGGCACTTTATCCTTAGGTGCCTCTTCCGTGTGCGTTGTGAATACTTGACGTCCCTTCCTGTAGCTTTTATTCAACTACAAAGCTAAAACTTCTGTGATAGTCATAGCTCTTGGAATTCCTTGAACTGAACTCAAATTTCCTTCCTCATCCAAGCAAGTAAATGTCTTATTGTAACAATCTAGGACAACATGATGTTCATCCAACCAATCCATACCAATGAGGCAACCATACGAGCCCAAAGGTTTAATATTCAAACCAACCTTTATGTGTAGTCCATTCATCTCCAATGAACATGCCTTAACCATCTCAATAATTTTCCTTTTTTGCTTCTGTAGATAATTGCACCAACCAAGGTTTCCCAAGCTTGCTTCTTGACAGATGGAATCTTTCCACCATTTTAAGATCTAGACAACTATGACTAGTTCCCGAGTCAATTAAAATAGCCATGGCTTGGTCATTAATCTTACCTTCCACCTCAATCATGTGTGACTGGAACTCAACCTGCTTGTTATCCAACACCGCGTAAATGATCTAGGTGGATATCAGTGGTGACACACCTTTTCCAGCTGGCTCACATACAGTTTTCATCTTGGCAGTTTTTTTCTAGCTTTTTAGGTCCTAAACTTTTGGGGCCGTTTTGAGGCCCTAAACAACATCTTTTGGGCTCGCCACGGTCACATTGTACATAGAGTTAGAGTGTGACGACAACATGTGTAGTCCTCGTATAGATCTTTCCAATGGGGTATCGTGCACCTAAAATGGAGATCGTATGCAAAAGTTACAACCCTGAGAAGACTTTTGGCGCTTCATCTCCTAAGGCTAGGTTTTTGGATGTCTATGGTTTTATGATTAATTTGTGATGCTAAAAAGGCTTGGAGGCCTCATTGTAATGTGCTCAGGTGAATGCATGTAGCCACCACATCTCTTCTCAAATATTAGCTACCACAATTCGAGCAAGATTCTTCTGTTCTATATTTTACAGTTTCAACAAATTTCTTTATTGAATAGAAGTTAAGTTTCACTCTATCTCTATGTTAATGTTATAAATTTGTGTTTCATTTCATTCCACATATAAATCGAAATCAGTGGTATCAGAGCGGTCTTCTCTTCATTTGTTTCTCTATGCATGTCCCCAATGAGGTCAAGGTATAAGCAGTTGGGACTCGAACCAGTTGAGCCTTTGCAAGATCGGCCTTACCAAACCTGACGGTCGCCCATGGGGGAAGAAAAGAGAGACAATGGGGCAGGAGATCCCTTCAAATTGTTTCTCGAGGAAGCCCTCATGCAACAAAGGAACTATATGATGGATAATTTTTCCCAAATCCTTCGACGAATGCCAACAAGTGACGCATATTCCTCGAGCGGAGGCACCGCCCTCTTCAAGGTACAAATCAATTTTGATATTCCTGTATTTGAAGGTCAAATAGATGTGGATGTTGTAGACAAATGGTTAAACCTCCTAGAAGGGCATTTTTCTGTCCATAACTTTTTCGATAGAGAAAAGATTACATTTGCACTCCTTAAGGTTGTCCCCCATGTCAAAGATTGGTGGGAGACTTTCTGTGAGCAAAAGGCAAGAGAGGAATATCCATTATTTGCAGTCGTGCCCACCTGAGGTTCTTTCAGGGATGCTATTAAGGAAAAATACTACCCTGTTGGAAGTTATGATGACTTATATACAATATGGGCCACACTGCAGCAAGAAAGAGACCAAACATTACCATAGTTCACCAATGTGGTCCACTAGAGTTCACCAATGTCTTCCATACCTTACGCACCAAGCTGGGTATCAAAGACTCTGAGCGACATCTGGTGCTCAAGTACTGTGACAGTCTACATTGACACATCAAGACAAAAATGGAGTTTCTGGACATCTCGTCCTTGGGCACGACCTATCGATATGCTGTCAAATTCAAGCAGAAGCTTAAACAAAAGATGCAACAGCTTGGGTCTATGAACTCCTCACGGCAAAAGTAGGGCAAATGCAGCCCCAACCCGCATAACAAAGGGCAGAGCAAGGATGGACAACCTTAGGACAACCAGTCTAAGCTACAAACAAAGAAGGACAATGGAAAGACAAAGAAAGACATTGGGAAGTGGTGTGAGTTCCATAAGAGCCCCTGGCATGACACCTTTGAATGTTTCTCAAAGCAGTCATTGGTGGCCGAGGTGAAAGCCTCTGAATCAGATGTGGGTTCTGACTATGAGTCAGAACCAAAAAAATGGAGACAGATCATTGACAAACAACCCAGTGCCACCATTGCCACCACCAAGATCCAGCCCGGTGAACCTGATGAACCAGAGGAAGGTGAGCGCCTCTTTCATTCACAGATGTGGGTGAAGGGTACTCCGTTGCACTTCATCATTGATAGAGGTATCCAGAAGAACCTCATCTCAGAGGAGGTCGTCAAGCGGTTGGCTCTTCCGACAATACCGCACCCATAGTCGTACACCATCGGATGGCTCCGCTAAGGGAGCGATTTTTGCGTTAGTCAACAGTGTCGCCTGCTCTACGACATCAAACCCTTCAAAGATGAGGTATTGTGTGATGTCGCCCCCCTTGAAGTTTCTGATGTTCTTTTGGGCTAACCTTATTTATGGAAACGTCATGTTGTATATGAGTCTAGGCCTCGTAGTGTTATTATTACTTTGGATAGGAAATTGTACATGGTACCCGAGGTAGTCCCACGTACTACCATTTCCTTGATCTCCACCAAGCAATGCAGGATGGTCATCTTTTAGACCGAGAAGTTTGTCTTCTTTTTGATTCACGCTCAAAGTGATTCAAGAGGATCTCGGTGGCCACCCATCTTGTCCAACTGGCTCAAAACAGTTTTTTGGCAACTTACTATTTTTAGTTGTTTTTCGCTTCCTGAACTTCCGGGGCCATTTTGAGGGCCTAAATGACGCTTTTTCGCGATTAGGCACCTCAACGACGACGACTAGTGAAGCTCCTCATTAATACCTTTCCAATCAGCTATCGTGTGCCCTAAACAGAGATCGTATGCAAAAGCTACGACCTCGGGAAGTTGATGTACTAACTTACCCCAACGGGGCCCACATGACTTTTGGCGCTTCATCTCCTAGAGTTAGGTTTTTGGATGTCTAGGGTTTTGGCATTAATGTTTATTGTAAAAATGCCTTCAGAGCCTCACTGTACTCATCTTCTTGCGAATGAGCATAGTCGTCACATCTCTTCTCGGAGATAAGCTACCACCATTCTAACAAGCTTGTTTTCAGTCTGCATTTTACAGTTTTCAACATATTTCTTATTTAATAGAAGTCAAGTTTTACTATATCTATGTTATTGTTTACTGTGTCTCTATGTTAATTTTATAAATCTGTGGTTTTATTTCGTTCTGCTCATAAATCTGGATCAGTGGTATCAGAGCGGTCTGCTCCTTGTCGTTTTTTTAATGAATGTCCCCAATGCGGTAGGGGTATGGAGAGTTGGGTCTCGAGCTTGTTTCTCTTGAGGAAAACTTCTCTCACACGCCCAAGAAAATGTCCATGGTGAGTGAAAATAAAGACGACTGGACAAGAGATCCTTTCAAAATGTTTCTCGAGGAAGCCCTTGAGCGACAGAGGAACGATATGATGGAAAAACTTTGCACAAATCCTTCGACGGCTGCCGACATGTGACGCATCCACCTCAAGCGGAGGCGTCGCCCCCTTCAAGGTACAGATCAATTTTGATATTCCTATATTTGAAGGTCAAATAGATGCAGATGTCGTAGATAAATGGTTAAACATTGTAGAAGGGTATTTTTTTGTCCACAACTTTACCGATAGATAAAAGATTACATTTGTGCTCCTCAAGATCGTCCCCCATGTCAAAGATTTGTGGGAGACTTTATGTAAGCAAAAGGAAATAGAGGGATCCACATTATTTGCAATTGCACTCACTTTGGGTTCCTTCAGGGATGTTATTAAGGAACAATACTACCCTGTTGGAAGTTATGACGACTTGTATACAAGATGGACCACACTGTGGCAGGAAAGAGACCAAACAATGTCAGAGTTCACTAATGTCTTCCATACCTTGCACACCAAGCTGGGTATCAAATATTTTGAGTGACATCTGGTGCTCAAGTACCGCGATAGTCTGCATAGATACATCCAGACATAAATGGAGTTTTTGGACATCTCATCCTTGGGTGCGGCCTATCGATATGTCGTCAAAATTGAGCATAAGTTGAAACAAAAGACATGACAGTTTGGGTCTGGGAGCCCCTCACAACAGAAGTAAGGCAAGGGAAACCCCAACCCACAAAACAAAGGACATATCAAAGATGGGAAACCCTGGGACAACCAGTCCAAACCGCAAGCAAATAAGGACAATGGGAAGACGAAGAAAGATATCGGGAAGTGGTGTGACTTCCATAAGAGCCCCTGGCATAACACTGTTGATTGCCACTGAAAGTAGTCAATGGTGGCTGAGGTAAGAGCCTTTGAATCAGATGTGGGTTCCAACTCTGAGTCAGAACCAGAAAAAGGGAGAAGGATCATTGACATGGAACCCAGTGCCACCATTGCTACCACCAAGATCCATCCCGGTGAACCTGATGAGCCAGAGGAAGGAAAGTGCCTCTTTCATTCACATATGTGGGTAAAAGGCACTTCGTTGCACTTCATTGTTGCTAGCGGTAGCCAAAAGAACCTCATCTCAACAAAATTCGTCAAGCAGCTAGCCCTTCCAACAACGTCGCACTCGCAACCCTACACCATTGGATGGCTCCGTCAAGGAAGCGATCTTCGCGTCAACCAACAGTGTCGCTTGTCATATGGCATCAAGCCATTCAAAGATGAGGTATTATGTGATGTTGCTCCCCTTGAAGTTTGTGATGTTCTTTTGGGCCAACCTTATTTATGGAAACATTGTGTTGCATATAAGTCTATGTCTCGCAATGTTATTATTACTTTGAACAGGAAATTGTACAGGATACCCAAGGTAGTCCCACCTAATGTTATTTCCTTAATCACCACCAAGCAATGTAGGAAGGTCATTTCTCAAACCGGGAAGTTTGTCTTCTTCGTGATTCGCTCTCAGAGTGAGCGAAAGGTTGCAACCACATCTATGGCCTCCGCGACCGACCTCTCCACGCAGCAGAAGCAAGTGGATAAGGTCTTGGAAGAATACAAAGTCATCTTCTCATCACCTACTAGGGTACCTCTGCACTGTTGGGTCAATCATCCCATCGATCTGACCCCTGACGCACCGCTACCCAATGGGCCAATCTATTGCCGCTCTCTACTAGAAAATGAGGAGATCAATCATCAGATCCAAGAACTGCTCCACAAGTGGCACATCCGACCTAGTTCATCACCTTGTGGAAGCCCAATTGTGTTGGTGTAGAAGAAAGACGGTACTTGGCGACCCTACATTGATTACCGAACCCTAAATAATATCACAGTCAGGAACTGGTACTTGACTCCCCGAATTGACGATCTCCTTGATCAACTCAAGGGGGGAAAATACTTCAGTAAGATTAATCTGAAGTCTGGCTACCATCAAATCCCAATAGAACTGACAGATGTATGGAAAATTGCCTTCAAGTCAAAAGAAGGTCTTTTTGAATGGTTGTTCATGCTCTTTGGTTTGAAAAATGCCCCAACAACTTTCATGAGGATGATGGACAATATCTTGCAGCCTTTCACTAATTTTTGTGTGATGGTGTATCTGGATGACATCCTCGTCTACAACAAGACTTGGGAGGAACACTTGCAACATATTAAGTAGGTTTTGAACACTCTGCGACAACATAAGCTATATGCCAACTTGGAAAACTGCTCTTTCGGCATGGACAAGGTCCAATGCCTAAGCTACATTGTTGATGTGCATGGTGTGCATGTTGATCCAACCAAGATCCAAGTCATCTATGAGTGGCCAACCCCAACCAATTTCACTGAGATTTAGAGCTTCTTAGGCCTTGCTAATTTTTATTGAAGGTTCGTGTTGGGATTCTCCCATATTCCATGGGCCCTCAACCAAATAACTAGGGGTGGTGGTAAGGAAAAATTTGTGTAGGGCATGTCCAAACAGAAAGCGTTCGATGATCTGAACTAGCCCTTGTGCTTCGGCCCAGTGCTTTCATTACTTGACCTGCAACAACCCTTTGATATGGATACAGATGCTTCAGACTATGTTGTGGGTGCAGTCATCACTCAGTATGGCCACCCCATGGCCTATCATAATGAGACATTATTATATGTCATACGTAAGTACCCTACTTACGACAAAGAAATGTACTCCATTGTACAAGCCTGCCGCTAATGGAGGCGTTACATTCTCGGGAAGGAGACAGTCATCCACACTGATCATAAGTCGCTGCAATTCATGCAGACACAAGGAAAATTGTAGAATGACCTCCATAAGAAGTGGTCCACATATTTGTAGCAGTTCCACCTCAACATCAAGTATAAAACATGAAGTACCAACTGAGTCATTGATTGCCTCAGCCGACCTCCAGTCGCAACACTCACCACATTGCTCGATCCTTGTTGCCACGAGACCTCTGAATGGCCCCACCTCTATTAGATAGATCCTGACTTCGCCAACACCTAGCAGATGTTGGGCGCAAACACAATTGTCACTAATTTCCATCTTCAGGACGGGTTGTTGTGCCATTCTGGGCCATTTATGAATTCCATTAAGCGAGCGAGCGAAGATGATTTGGGAATCCCAATATAGTCGGGTGGCATGACACTTCGGTGTGGAAAAGACAGTGGCAATGTTGCAGCAACATTTCTAATGGTTGAAACTTCGACAGTATGTCAACAAGTATATTCGGTCCTGCACTACTTGCGTTATTGCCAAACCAACCACTAAGAAACAAGGCATGTACACTCATCTACCTACTCCTTACAGGCCCTGGGAATCCATCTCAATGGACTACATGTCGGGCCATCCGTCCACCAAGCGGGGAAATGACTGTGTTTTTGTGGTTGTTGATCACTTTTCCAAGATGGCAATTCTGGTCGTCTGCAAGAAGAGAATCACAATGGAGGTCGCTGCCAAGCTCTTCTTTGAACGAGTGTGGGTACACTTTGGGATCCCACAAACTATTATCTAATATTGGGACAACCAGTTTCTCAGCACATTCTGGTCAAGCCTCTAGTCACTGCTGGACACCAAACTCATCAATTCCACTGCATTCCACCCCCAGACGGATGGCCAAACTGAGGTTGTCAATAGGATGATTGTGCACATCCTACACATGTACAATTCCAAGCACCCCCACACCTGGGATGAGAGTCTTCCCTATGTTCAACACAACTACAACAGAGCCATACATAGCTCAATCGACCACAACCTCTTTTAGGTGGGGTTGGGATTTAAACCATTAGGTCCCATGGATGTTGCACTACCCCTTGCGACCACCCAAGAAGACTCGTCGCATACTCCAACTGGAGCTGACAAAGCCACCCGGTTCATTGAGCATATCCAACACATCCACCAATAGGTTCAATATATTTTATAGAAGTCCAATACCAAGTACAAGCAACGCCATGATCAACATCGGGTGCCACACCAGTTTCAGGGGGGAGACAAAGCTTGGTTGCACTTGCAGAAAGAACGCTTTACAGGGCCTCATCAGAAGCTTCGCCCACTTCGTTATGGACCCTACACCATCACCAAGGTTGTGGGTGATAATTATTTTGAGCTCAACCTTCCCCCCTTCCTTGGATTGCACAAATTTTTCAAAGTGGACCTCCTTCGGCCTTATTTTCCACCGTTATTGGACAACTCGGAGATAGCAGAACAATTGACACTAATAGAGATCAACCCAGACTATATGGAACATGCATCCACTTATCAGATCATGGACACATAGGTCAAGGGAACTTGCAAGCAGAGGATCCATCTTTATCGGGTTTTCAAAGAAAGGCATCTCCTACACCAAGGCAAGTGGCTCACCCGAGGCCAAATTCAACAAAAATTTCCTCATCTGATGGGGGCACTCAACACAATGGAAACCATTCCTTACTAAGGGGGGAGGATTGATCCAGGAGGATCTCAGTGGTCACCCACCTTGTCCAACTGGCTCGAAATAGTTTTTTGACAACTTACTATTTTTTTTCAGTTTTTCGGTTCTTGAACTTCCAGGGCCTAAACGACGTTTTTTCATGATCAGGCACCTAAAAAAATTAAAAGGCTCTAATTGAACCCACTAAATGAAGCTCATCGTCAATACCTTTCCAACAAGCTATCGCGCGTCCTAAACAAAGATCGTAACGACCCCGGGAAGTTGATGTACTAACTTACCCCAGTGGGCCCCACATGACCTTTGGCGCTTCATCTCCTAGGGTTAGTTTTTTGGATTTCTAGGGTTTTGGAATTCATGTTTATTGTAAAAATGCCTTCAGAGTCTCATTGTACTTGTTTTCTTGCGAATGAGCATAGCCATCACATCTCTTCTCAGAGATAAGCTACCACCATTCTAGCAAGCTTGTTTTCAGCCTGCATTTTACAGTTTTCAGCACATTTTTTTATTTAATAGAAGTCAAGTTTTTTTGTATCT
>ML872208.1:0-13584 GCA_009831015.1 Picea engelmannii
GGAAAACAGGGTGACTTTACGTTACTTCACTAGAGAATGTTATAATTTGAAAGTGACATTAAGTGAAAAAGTGGGTAAAAGCGCCTTTAAGTGATTTTGAGCTAAAAATAGAAGGGTGCATAAGTGAGGGAGCTAAGAATAGAAGTAAACAACGAATTAGGCTTTTGGAGGAGTATATGAGGAGGAAAAGCAACCTAATTCCTCATTACGCATCTAATGATTTGATAGTTGAGCTCTAAGGAGATTACACAGGTTTAGGCAAATCAATGGAGATTATGGATTCCAGGAGGAAGACACCAGTGGGTTGATTTCGGTGTTGAGAGACACACCCTAGTCACCCAGAACATCACCCATATCTTTCATCATTTTGCAACCACAGTTTACAGCTTCATATAGCTAGTGCGCACTTCATCAAGAGGAGGGCGCAAGTGCTAGGAGACTCTAAGGGTTAGCTTGCCTCGCCCTAGGAGAAATCATAGATTTCCTTCCGACCCAGTTCAGAGGAAGGCATGGCACAATTTTTGAGTTATTACTCATCATATTCCGACAGAGGGTCCTCTTGGGCGCATTAGTCAGCCAGTGAGGGTGCAACAGTGGGGAAGGATACATTTAGGGTTCCTGAAAGATCACCAGATCAGATCCATGGAAACCATTCTGACCCATTACAGAGGATACTAGGGCATTCAGTTTGAGATATATATAGCTAGATTCCAATGGTGTAATCACTAGGGCATGACAGTTGGCAGCAGTAGGGGTGCAACCGCCCAAGGGATCCCATCTGGGGTCAATACAGATCAACAGAGGGTCGATCTTCAGTCTGAAAAATAGTGGAAGTGTGTAGGAGGTCAAGGCGCATTGTTTGAGACAAATTCCAGGTAGATTCGAGGAGTTTAGCCACCAGGGAAAACTTTCCAGTCTTGTAGTAGTTGTCGTGTGAGTTGTCGTAGCATGCAACAGTTCATATTGCTCATCCATTGATCCCGCATCATTGTTATGGTTCCATGTATAATTGTTTTAGTTTTTTTATTGTATTCCAGATGAGATCCATCTATCTTTGATCTAGCCAAGAGATTCATTTTATTTTACCCCATGCAACATTGTATTCATTCTTATTTTATAATACATAGATTGCAATTGTTCTGTGTTCTTTATCTATTGCATGCTTGATTATATATTATTAAACAATTGTTCCACATGTAAAATCACCATGCATGTTAAAATTGAATTACTAAACACATCCAGAAACCCAAAGTGTATCAGTTTCAACAACAAATACTAGGCAGTTGAGTCACATATTTTAATTTCCATAATTAGGGATATTACAGTGGTATCAGAGCTTTAGTCCTACTAGCATGTGACTAAAGTCGACGAGTTCATTAGAGAACCCAGAGGGCTATGAGAACATAGGTGAGGAATATGTCACTTACAACAAACGCATGGATAGGAGACCTAGGCCAGCTTATTCCTCCCTTCCTCGCAGTTCATAGGAAGAGGAAGAGGCGCATAGGGAAGCAAAGAGAAGGGTAAAGCATGAGGTAGAGAGGATGATGGGAGACATATATGAGAAACCATAGAGCAGTGGCAAGGCCTCCATGGACCTAGAGGCAGCCTTCATGCAGGTACTCAACAACTTAGTAGTTAGTCAAAAGGCTATGTCTCAGTCGTTCGCACAGATGGTCGATAGGTTGGCCACCAGGAGCACATAGGCCCCACATGCAGCGCAGGGGAACTCAGTGGCAGGAAACAAACTCCATTCACCTACTCGCATATATACCTCTTCCAGTAGGATTCCCTAGCCATTATTCTCCAATTTCCATAGGGCACCCCCAACAGAAACACAACAACTAATAGCACAGAGGCATCCCACATAGGCAGAGGATATTGTCGAGTATAGGAGAGAGTATGCATCATTCCGACCAGATTTTCGTCAGGACATGACCCTAGTTGAGTATCATGGACTCAGGCTCAAGAACCATCCCAGAGATACATAGAGGAGAGGATAAAAACAACAACAACAACAACAACAAGGGCATAAGATAGACTTCATCTAAAAAGTTGGTAAACTCACTATACCTTCTTTTGATGGATCATCCAAATGCACTGCCAGAGCTTGGATACAAAAATTAGACACATACTACAAGATCAACCAAATGACAGAGACTGAGGCCATCAGTTTCGCTACCCTACATTTGGAGGGTGAGGCACATGAGTGGTGGCATCATGGACTAGTGACATTGGGTCATAGTCACATCACTTCTTACGGGGAGTTCACAGAGAGGATCATGGACAAGTTTGACATGAGGGATCTAGAGATCCATTTCAGGGACTTATCTTAATTGAGGCAGACTGGCACGCCAGAGGAATTCATCACAAAGTTCCAGAGGGTAGTCGTGGCGGTGACAGATATTTCAAAGGCCAGGTTGTTCATGCTTTTCACAGAGGGGATCACAGAACCCTTGAGAGGATGGGAGAATACATATAGGACTCACAAATTACACGATGCCATCCTATGCACTAGAGATCTAGCAGACTCAGTGCCAAAAACTAAAAATTTCTCCAAACTCTTTGTGCCAAAGAAGGACAGATATAGGAAGCCATTACAAAGAGAGTGGAAAGGCAAGGAGAAGTTGGATAATGAGATGAGGCGAGAGCTTATGAGGAAGAAGCTCTACTTCACCTGTAAGGACCCTTGGGTCCCCGACCATAGGTGCATGGACAAGGGAAAGATCCATTGTATTAAGGTGGCAACAGACAGTGTGGACAGTGATGAGGTGGAACAGAACATTTGACTTACTAACTAAGAGGAGGAGCCATCATAGGCGGAGGAGCAGCCTCCACGGAAACCACCGACATCGGTAGGGGCACAACCACCAATAGTACCATAGCCTCGTGAGAAGGATAATAGATGGGCACTAACAAAGGGAGGAGTCATACTGACCCTTTCTCGTATTTTTAGGTATGACACCCTAGGGATCAGAGGGACTATTCAGGGACAGCGGGCAATTTCCCTGATAGATGGTGGGGCCACCCACAACTTCATTGATGATTCATTTGTATCAAGGTGAGCACTTCAGACAGAGGAGTTTGAGGGGTTTGATGTTGCAGTAGCAGATGACCACACGGTGGACTGTATAGACAAAGTCCCAGACTTGGAGGTAAAGCTAGGTAACTACACCATGAAAGACACATTTTATGTAGCTGACCTATCTAACATAGATGTGGTGTTAGGAGTCTGGTGGCTGATCACCTTGGGAAAGATCACCGCCAACTACAAAACCCTTGATATGGGGTTCAGAGATAGTGAGGGGAAGAGGATTGTGATGAGGGGCATGTCGACACAGTCACCCATGACAATTTTGGCCAAGAGGATGGAGAGGATCTTTAGGCATGGGGAGGTAGTTTATGCAACAGAGTGTTGGATCACCACACAGAGGGACTCAAATGGTCAACAACAATATGAAACATAGATAGAGACTTTGTTGGGGTGGCATCAACATGTTTTTTATTTGATTCCACCAAGGAGACCATCTGACAAGGGGTTTGAGCACACCATTGAGTTGGAGGAGGGTGCTAAACCTGTGATTACAACACCCTATAATCATCCTCGGAGGTTCAAGGATGAGATAGAGAAAACAATCAAGGAATTGCTAGCTAAGGGACACATCAGACCTAGCAGTAGCCCATTCACTTCTTTAGTTGTCTTAGTCCTGAAGAAGGATGGTACCATAAGCATGTGTTGATGGGTTGATGGATGAACCGCATGGGGAATTTTTCTCCTCTAAGATTGATCTACGCTCTGGATATCATTAGATATGCATTCGAGAGAAGGATATAAAGATGGCAAACTTCATATGCCACTTTGGTCATTTTGAGTTTCTGGTTATGCCATTTGGGCTAAACAATGCACCAGCTACATTTTGGTCTTGCATGAACCATATGTTCAGGGATCACTTGAGGAAATCAGTATTGGTATTCTTCGATGACATCTTGGTCTAGAACAAGACATGGCAGGAGCACCTGAGGCACTTGGATGAAGTACTCAACATCATGGAGTCCTAGTCACTATATTCCAAGGAGTCAAAGTGAGAGTTTGGCATGACAAAGTTGCTTTATTTGGGCAACATTATCAGCGCACAGGGGGTAAAGGTGTACCAGGAGAAGATCAGGGCCATTTTGTATTGGCCAACGCCCAAGAACGTGATAGAGCTGAGGATTTTTTTTGGGTTATGCAACTATTACAGGAGGTTTGTGAGAGGTTTTTCATAGTTGGGGGCACCACTCACCAATCTCACTAGATAAGGGGCCTTCATATGGACCGACGAGTCACATAAGGCATTTGATCACATGAAGGAAGTCATGGACACGTGCCCAGTTTTAGCATTGTCATACTTCACGCTATCGTTTGTATTGGAGTGTGATGCATTAGGAGACGTGATATGAGAAATGTTGATGCAGGGAGAACAATCCATTGCATTTGAGAGCAAGAAGCTAGTCAACCCAAGAGGGTGTACTCGATCTATGACAAGGAAATGCTTGCAATCATGCATGCCTTGACCAAATTTAGACAGTAATTGGTGGACAACAAATTTGTGGTTAAGACAGACCATAACAGCTTGAACTTTTTCCTTGAGCAGAAGGATCTCAGTGAACATCAGTAGAAGAGGGTGACAAAGGTCTAGGCCTTTGATTTTGACATAGAGTATGTCTAGGGTAAGAATAACATTGTGGCGGATGCACTGTCTAGGAGACCAACAACGTGTTCTCTGATGCAGATTTCAACAAATTGGAAATCCTACTTGTTAGTGGAATAGTCCAAGAACAAGTTCGCTTGTGAGATTTTAGATGGGAAGGTACACGATGACAGGTACAAAGTCATTGACGATGTTATCTTCTACAAATATTGACTCTACCTAGTCCCAGTATCGGGTTTCAGGTATAATATTTTGGCTACAGTACATGACTCCCCACCAGCAGGCCATCAAGGGTTTTTCAAAACCTACAGGCAGGTCAGAGAGAGTTTCTCTTGGAAGGGTCTCAAACAGAATGTGATGAGACATATTGTAACACCCCAAGGTCGATCCCCTACTGAATTGTAATTATGTTTATAGGTTGGTGAGCCAAGTGTTTATAATATGAATACTTATATGTTTATTAGGCTAGAGAGCCTAGATTCTTAAGGCCATGAGCGTGATTTTTGTATATGTAAATGCACATATCATTAATAAAATTACACTATTGCGTTTAGATTGACCACGGAGAAAGATTTATGGGGGACTAAGCTCCACTAGGTAGGGTAAGGGAGGGGGCTAAGTGTTTAGGCATAGGGGCTAAGCTAGAGGGCTTACCTCTAAAGGAATAATATTTTATTATTATTTCCCAAAGGCTATGGTTGACATAATTCATGTTGTCCTAAGTTCCTGGAAAGGGAATGAGTGCTAAGTGGAACTCATGCAGCTGCAAGAAGACAGGTGTTGACCTAGGTGCATGCAGTTATAGCTGGGAAAGCCAACTCGTTGGGGGTTCGCTTTCGATTCTGGCGTTTCTCCACATCCATGCATCGGGTCGAGTCTTGATTTTCCTGATGACCCTTATGATTCTCTGGAAGTCTGTCAACCTTCTGGATTCATCCAGGGATTCATGTTCACACTTGTACCTTGCCTGAGCCATGTTGTGCCTTAACGGTTGTTGTTGTTTCCATCACCTGAGCTATATCGAGCCTTGTTGTTTCCATCACCCTTATTGGAGTTGACTTAGAAGTTGGACTGAAGAAGCAGGTTGTTAGACCTACAAGCAACTCTCTCCAAGTGAGAGAGGTTACTGGGGAAGTGTTTTCCCAGAGGGAGCCAATTGTAGCTATCGTGCTCAGAGAATTCCTGTCTGGCTTGTTGTTGAAGCCCTAGAAGGAAAGTGGGGCAACCGAAGGACTATTGAGCAGAGAAGGGGCACACTTCCTCGGGTGGTACAGGCATGTGGGGAATGAGAGGTTGTATGTTGTTATTGTGAGCTGGCCCTGGGAGAAAATCCTTCATGTTGATTGTGCGACTTTCCTGTTTCCCTTGCCAAGCCTAGGAATCCCTTGCCCGATGGAGTTTAGTCCCGGATATGGGTTGACCCACTGCTGAGCATGATGAGCAGTGTGGTCTAAGGCTGGGAGGTTCGTGGAAGGTCTGCACACACTTTGGTGGTCATCTATTGAAAGATAAGTGCCAAATCTCTGTTAATTGTATGTTGTGTAATTGTACATGTGTTATAACTCGATGAGTAATGCCTGGATACATCAATTATGTTGTGTGTGTAGGCTTATTGTTATTCCGCATTAATCTGTGTATGGTTAGAATATGTCATTTGTATGCATATATTGTCAGTATGTTTTAATGATTATTTCTGAATGAATAAGTGGCATGAACCGAATGTTGTAACTGTTAATTGTGTTAGATATGCATGCATATAAATTTACAAAATGGTATCAGAGCTAAGTGAAATGTCCAAGAACTGGTGTTTCCCATCCTATCAGTGGTTGGGGACGTCACACATATCAGTGAGTGTGTGACTTGTCAGTAGAACTAGTGAGAGCAGACTCTTCCAGCATGGTTACTTTAGCCACTTCTCATCCAGAGCAGAAATGGGAAAGCATCTCAATGGACTTCATTACAGGCCTACCCAAGATTCATGGTAAGGATTGTATCTATGTGGTGGTCGACAAATTGACCAAGTTTGCAAATTTGTATGCCATTCCGACATATGACAAAGTAGTACAGGTGATCGATCTATTCTTCAGAGAGGTTTTCAGACTTCATGGGTTGCCACAGAACATCATCAATGACAGGGATGGTTGGTTTATCGACATATTTTGGAGGGATTTATTTAGATTGGTGGGGACATAGTTGACACCCAGCACCAGTTACCACCTTCAAATTGATGGGAAGACAGAGACAGTCAACAAGTGGGTTGAGGGTTACTTGAGGAACTATGTGAGCGGACAACAGAGAGCATGGGTGAGCTGTCTACATCTAGGAGAGCACTGTTACAACACCACCTTTGACATGTCCATCAACATGACCCCCTTCAGAGCATTATATAGGTATGATGCTAGCACTTTAATTGACTTGGTTTTAGGAGATAGTTGGGCTCCCAAATCCAAGGACTATATCGTAGAGAGTCGGGAGATTCTCAAAGTACTCAAAAAAAATCTACAGATGACACAAAATCCAAGTTTGAAATGAAAACCTCCTTTGAATACCCAATCTCTCTGTCATAATTCACCTTGTCAGTTGACCTTTGTGTCCATTTTCTTTGGGATTGCTCCTATACTTGATCACTAACAGACCGGACATCACCCCCTTTTGTTATTTAGTGCTTTGTTGCCAAAATGTTGATGAAAACCCCTGCCATAACCGTCAGTTACTGCATCATTTACAAAGCCAAATCCTCCAGCTAGGGTTCACCTCATCAGCTCTCTAGTGAGACTCTTTCTATATTCAAAGGACTTTACTTGAATTTTATGTTCCTGTCTCAAAGACCAAAAGCCTTCACTATTGTAGATTACTTCCAATGCTTCCTCTACTTCTTTGAGAACCCTATCATTTTTCATCCCTTGTCCCTTACCAAATCAACAACCACCATTTTATCCTCTTTTAAATTTTGGTCAAATTGAATTGGAGCAGATTCTCTTAAATTACCATTATAAGGTTTCAAGACAACTTTGATTTTTCCCATGAAATCCTCCATCTTCATCCACTTTGGGTTTATTTTGAAGTGGATGTTAGGTTTCTCTATTGTAGGAGCCACTTGTAGCACCACAGGATAATGATTAGAGTCCCCCCCCAATGGTGACCCTTTGTTTAATTCTTATGACTTCATCTAAGAAGGCTTCAAATATTAAAACCATGTCGATCCTCTTAGAAATTTCGGCTTTGCCAACTCTCTTGTTACTCCATGTGGGAGATAGTGTAGAAGGTTCAATATCCAAAAGACTGAATTCTTCCAATTTTCTAATGAAATAACCAAAGAGGTTTCAATTGAGTAGTCGGGCCCCATACTTCTTATGCTTGTAAGATGAATTTCATGTCTTCCCCTATCAAAACCAAACCATTTTGTATACTATCCATTTAAAAATATATATCCCAATAGTCCACCTTGTCCATGTAAGGGAAATAAACATTAAACATTGCAATATATTTCTCGATATCGAAAGATAAAAAGGATGTCCTTAGTCTTATAGGGAAGGCCCAAGAATTAGTGAGGGTGAAGGAGCATTTATTCCATCTGTTCACATTCACATCATATCTCCTAATGACATCTCGAACATAGAAGACCCAATTACTTCGTAGTTTAGAGTGTTCATGAGTAATTATCGCCACATCTGTCATTGCCTCTTGCAACATAATAACATAAGGTTTGATATTGTCAACTAATCTCTTTATAATCAACTTCTTTGAGGGGTTGGTCATCCCTCTGCAATTGAGGGTTAGAAAACTCATTTGGGGCCCTCAACTAGGGAATTTTCTCTAAGAACCTCAATTAAGGATAGTTATTTTTTGCACCTGACTTGTGAGGATGCTTGTTTTTGGGCCATAGACATGAATGATTTCCTTCCCCTTTGATTGGATTTGGGTAGTTTCTCTTCGAAAAAAACTATTCCCCCAACCACCTTTCCTGGAAATCGAGGGTGCCTTTTCTTCTACGTCTTAAATTGTACTTTAGTATATCCAAGGGATTGGAGTACCATGTGCCCTTTCCATCTAGGGTGCATTTCATGATAGGGTATGTAGGGGAGATTATTGGTGCTTGTCCAACACTGAAACCCTATATGATTCTAGAAATAGGTATGAGAGGTGGTGTGTTGGGATTATTTATACCAGAAAAATTGGGTAGAAAATCACTCGGGGATTTAAGTTCTTTGGTCCCAACCTCGTTTCCCCATGTCTTAAAAACAATTTTTTTCTAAGAAAAACTTTTATTTGTAGAGTGAGATTCATGAGTCTTACCCAAATTTTCCTTGTTCTCCTTATCGTCATTGATCACATCCAAGTTAGGTTCTTTGTCTTGTCCAGTGCCTGAGTTTTGAACATCTGCTACCATAGGTTCTATTTGAAACCTGTCCAAAGTCACTTGAACCCATACATCCTCTTTCCTGCTCGTCATCTAGATTGTTTCTAGTTCCAATGTCTCTACGCCTCTTGGATGCTTCCTCATAGCCTAGTTCTTCCTCATACTCAAGTAATTGCACTCTGTAGCGAGGTGCCTATAACAGTGTCAGTGCACACATTTAAATGGAATCCCCTCATATTCTAGATTAAGATGGAAGAGATCAAGTCCCCTTCTGATGTCCATCGATTATGTGAGATTATCCTTTCTCACTTCAAATACCTCCTCAGACCACAAAATCAATGGTATCCCTGGGATACGAATTCATATCGGGAGAATGTCCACACTAACCGATCGGGCATCGAACTCAATATGTCATTTCTTCAAGAACGGGGATTGAGATCCCCACTTCCTATGCCAGTGCAATATTTTCTCAATTTATTCGGTCGACCTAAACACTCAAAGAAACCATCATTTTACCATAATCAAGATATGTGGAGATTCCCCCAACACTAGTTTGAAACTCTACTTGGTCCAATTTTTCAATTCCTTCAAACTCATTCTCCATTTGAAACACTCTAGCCCAGGGGTTGAAACCACCACCTTGTCCAACACCAATGTCTCCTAGATTTGGATGGTGGATGAAATATCTAGAGAAGACCCATAGTGATAACCCTAATTCCATTATTTTGGAGGCTCGAGCTAAAAGCCTCTACCACAAAAACACACTTTGATGACCTACCACTCGCACCACCTCCTTCATAACCTCCAACAAGTACTGAGGTCAGCTTCAACATGACCTCTGTATCCATTTTCACACCCTTTCCCAAACTCTTCTACCTATTAAGAAAATGACCCCCCTTATCATTGACACATCATTTTCTAGGGCCCCCTATATTGAAATTAACCCTAAATATTCAAAAATTACAACACCTTTTGTAGGGTCGTTTGAGTAGTCCATTGGCTAAATATCTTCCTCCATAATTTGGCCAAGTTTTATAAATCATGACCCCGATTCAAATCACCCCCATATTGAAACCTTATTTAAAAGATATTACCTTATAAATTTGAAAAAAGCATACATACATTTGTGTGAGTGTGTGTACATATACATTATGTACCCACACAAACACACACATATGTATGTATGTATGTATATGTGTATCTATGTGTGGGGGTGTGTATGCATACACATGAAATGTCTTTTGTATTCTCCTTTTATGGATATAAAACACAATTTTTATCTTGGAAAAAATATTGCACACACACACACACACACACACTAGGAAATGGAAAAAGACCTAATAGCTCTCACACGGTCATAGAAGAATGAGTCTTTAGAGTTGGATGTGAAGTTGGGATTGATAGTCTCTTTGGTTGATCATCTTGTAGGTTATTTAAACCTGCCTCTAGAGGTAACCCAAACCCTTCCTCAGGCTACTAGTTTAATTGGTGAATCATCTTTGTATGGCACTTTCGAATACAAGGATGAGAAGAAGTAGGAAGCATTTGCAAATGAAATTCACCCAAAGGACCATCCAAGCATGGAAAGGTGTAAGGACATATTAGTTGAGGGTTTTTAGGTGTTTGAGGACACCTTTCATGGGCCAACATAACAACATTTCTCTTTTTTTGGAATGTACTTTAGAGTCTTATTTATTTTGGTTTAGTTTGTTCAACAATATACATGTCATGCCAAGTAATTTAGAAATTGGTTAGGTAGTTACGAGGATTTTTGAAATCGAACTTGGTAATTTTGATTTTTAGTGTTTGTATTATAATGTTGATCAACCAGGTTGCAACTTTTTCTAATGTAAAATCTATCCATTAGTGTTAAAAGAAAAACATATCGCAGTTTTCATATTTGAGTCTTCTCCTTTCTCTGTATCTTTATTTCAATCCGATAAGATTACAATTTTCCATCTCTTGACACATTTTCATTTAATATAATATGGTATATAAATTTGAAGCCATTGAGTGACTCTAACTCATATCCATATACACTCTCCACAACAGCAACAAAAAACCTAGACAAACAACACATTTTAATATTTTGAAACATGTCTAGAGTATTTAATTCCCAAACATGTGTAAAAACTTTAAGACACTAAATAAACAAGGGATTCTCCATGTAGTGGCTACTCCATGCCTAAAAAATTGAAGTTGGAAATACAAAAATTGTACGCACACCAATCATATTTAGGGGATTTTGGCACGGTTTGGCCCCACCCCAACTTGGACCAGCAATGAAAACCTACCAGCAGAGTGCATTGAGAAAATCTATTCCACTATATTTCTTATCCTACATAATTATTTAAGTGATGTTTTTTTTATTGGGTAAGTATTTTATCCTGTAATTTTAAAACAACATTTTAGAGCCACCTATCACAATCACTCCAATCCATGCACATGCATCTACACACCGGGATGCTTCTGCTCATCCTCCACAAGCTTCCATGGGCCTCTCCACCAATTATGAATCCTACTTCACTTAGTGTATGCCTAATGCTTTCAAGCAAGAAGTAGGATGAACCATCTCTCATAGAGATAATAAGGATGCTATCTACATAGTCCTATATTTTTGGGGACTCAAACTTTTGTTGAAGTAGGTTTCAATGCTCCAAATTATATTGAAGTAGGTCACAAGCACTCCAAATCCCATTGAAGAAGGCTACATGTCTCAAAATTCCATTGAATTAAAGTATAGGATGATGCATTATGTTGAAGAAAATTGTAAGTTGATCCACTTCATCTCATCATATACATTATTGCAATTACTACTATATTAGTCAAGGGTGTAGCTACTTAAACTCCACCAAGTTCATCATTTTCTAGGACATCATCACAACTTTTCTTTATTCTCAAATGAGTAATAGTTGCTTCAAGTCATGTGGCCTTTTCTATGAGTTCATGTTGATTAAATCCAGTTCCAAGTTTTTCATATTGATAGGTGACTCGCCCCCTTCCCCTAGTGATAATGCTTCCCCTCAATGATGATGGGTGAGAACAACTATATTATCAATAGGCATCCCAATGATCCCTTAATCTTTGTAAGGAAGAGTGAAGCCCTTTTTTACATTGAATTAATATACTGAGTTGCTTTCCATCACAACGGATTCTTGTTAGGGAAGGGAAATGTGCTTCATCAAATAACAACCATGGCTACCACCTCCACTGATGACTATAAATAATACATGCATTAGCCATACCTATAAAATCACTAGTGATATCAAAAGAACAACAAGAAACCAAGCATTGAATCCTGATTAAGGCCATTTAATTGTATTTGTTCATAACAATGGTATGAATCATCCTCATCTGCAAGGGCCCTCACCGATTCTCCAACTACAGCTTACACCACAGTGTAGGACTTGGTTGGTTCCTCAAGCTTAGATCTTGTTTTTCAATATCCCACAAAAAAAATAGCAAGCACAAGCCCATCACATTCGATCCCTTGATTGTTGAAATCAAACATTGCAGGAATGATTGAGAGTGGGAGAGGTATTATCTTGACCAATAGCCACGACAACATAAGTTGGCTCTAATGATTGATTCTTAGCTAGAATGGGAAGAGTACATGAACAAAAAATATTATGTTAATGACGAGGATCGATTCAATGTCTCCTACAGGTTAATTACCTTGTTCCACAAAGTGGATGATTATTTGTGGAGGATATGAAGAACAAGCAAAGAGACCTAGAGTGGTTGAAGACTGTGGAAAATTATGATACGGCTAGGTTATCTCTTAGTGTGGGTTTCTTTATCGATATTCCCACTATATCTCCACACAAAGATGACAATTGAAGTTCACCTCAAGAGCAAGTGCATGCACTAGTAGTGCTCAAACTATGAATTTTTTTGCAAAACTAGAATCTGGTATAAACTTTCTAGTGTTAATATCAAATTACTATAACTGGAACTATACTATAATTGGATTTGCTCGATCTTCATCTGTCTTTGGGGGGGATAGATCTACTATATATATCATTTCCCTTGGTTATAGATGGTTGTACAAAGCTTGAGTTAAGAACCCTGGACATGCAGGCAAGAGCCGTCATGGAGGGCGAACAACAAAGACAAAGGTAAAGGAAGGTGGTAGAAGGGGGGAAATCATGTCCATGCAATGGCCAAGTACAAGGAGAAATAAGTGCCATGCTATAATATTTACAAGGTGAATCCACCACTATTGCCTTAAATATCTTGTAAAGCAAAAAAAATATTGTATTGCCTTTCCATTTAATGAATGCAAAAACAATGCATTTAATACATATAGCACAAGCAAAATATTTGAATCCTTCCCATAGTATAACATATGAAATTTCATAATGAACAAGAGAACATTTTTATCATTGGCTTGAATAATGGCAAAAGCTTGACAATATCATCTCAAATAAGGATGTTTGTCCATGTAGAAAAAATCAAAACCTCTCCTAAGTCAAACTTTGAAGAATGGAGAAAAATTTAGTGCATTGGATAAATAGAAGGACATTAGTCTTT
>ML872208.1:13684-33328 GCA_009831015.1 Picea engelmannii
TTTTTTGAACTTTGATAGAATTCATAGCTTCTTGAGCTAATGAGACAGTGTCATGGATTTGTCTTTTGAACAAGAAGCCAAAATGTTCCCTAGAAATGATTTCTCTAAGGATAGGTTTTATCATATTCATGATAATATTGGAAATTAACTAGGCCACCATGAAGGGCATCCACCTTCCTTTGCCAACCAATAGGAGAGAATTAAAATATTTTCAATAATTGTTATTGTAATCTACCCTCGCCAGCCTAGTTGAACGGGGAATGTTGAATAAAATTTAGTATGTTAGTTTTTCGTCAGTGAGTCACTTTGTAAACAACCATCGCCAATCCTATTGAGTGGGGCATGGAAGAAATAAAGTAGCAACTTCTTTTGTAACTGCATGTGGCTATAGAGGAAAACATCACCCTACATAGTATTAAGAGGGTGCTCCTCTCTTTTGAATAAACATATGGTATTTTATGTGTCTTATTGTTTCCTTTCATGCTTGTTGTGTTTTTTGTCTAGTTCATCCTTCTGATATCGATTACAGATCAACTGGTATCAGATCATGGATACAAGAAAGCTTTTACTTAGCCAAGAAATTCATATGAGAGGCCATCCAACAAAAAATTATTTTTTTATTTTCTCTTAGAGCCAGACATCCTTCTCATGACTTCCAGTGCGCCCTCCTCAGGGTTTCTAGCACGTTCATATTTCACCATTCTCCACACACCCTCTTCAGGATATCCGGTGCCTTCTCAGTGTGCTCATAAGTTCATTGATTCTCATCACAACATCCAGTGCCAGATCGATATTCGAATGAAAATTATTCCATCGTGAAGAGAGCCATCTACGGAGGATTTCACATCCACTGCCACAACTCCAATTCAATATTTAACGATGGCTCTCCAGGAGCTACTCTGTCTTCAACAACGCAAAGCTCTAACACCCATGTAGCTCGATACACGCTTCCAATTACCGAAGTTTGCATGCCAAATGAATGGGGAGAATGTCGACTCTAGGCTTCACAGTCTTTCCACATACTTTCATACATGTCTTGAGATGACAGAAGACATGAAGCTTCAGATTGTCGGTCTGCAACTCGAGGGAATTGTACAGACATGGTAAGACACTCAGCTGGAAAATTATTCATGGGTCATGGATAGAGGCGACCGGATCGAGATACAAACACAACACATTACAACGTGGAGTGGATTTTGTCAACCTCTCCGAGAGCACTTCTACCCACCTAGCTATTGCTATAACCTCCTCGCCAGATGGTTGCAGTTGTGACAAATATTTAATTAGTTCGTCCAAAGCTACATAGATGTCTTTTTCAAAGTGCACATCCAAATGCATGTCGACGGTCTAGAAGAGGTATTAGTAATAAAATTCAATTATGGTTTATTAATGCATCTCCATCATGAAGTTTATTTGTTTGAGAGTTCTTCCTTGGATAAGGCCTTTCTTCGGGCCTTGGTTGTCAAGCGTAAAGTGGCTCCTTGAATCTTTTCACCCCAACCTAGATATGACCTTTCTATTGTTGTCCCTTCTCAAGTTACCCCTACCACCACCTCCACACCTCGAATGACGCCCTGGTGTACCTTCCACAAGACCAACTCACATGCTTCTGCTGATTTTTGGGCACTTCAAAAGCTTTGTCCAAAAAAAAAAAAAAATTGCAGAGGTCACTCGGTCAAATTCCCTTAACCCTCCTAAACTCATTTCTCTTGACAATCCTACAGAAGTTTACCCGTCTCTAATTCTGATGACCACCAGTGAAAACAACACCTCTTATGTGCCTTTGTTTACCCACAATTGTCAAATTAAGCACGGATTAACTACTCTCATCCTAGACAACGGAAGCCAAAAGAATCTCATCGCCCAGGACTTGGTCCAACGCCTACAGCTTCCAACTACTCTGAATTTCGAACCATATCAGCTTGGATGGGTACAAAAGGAAGGCCCGCGCCTCATTTCTCTCGGTGTTGTGCAGTGACCTTTATTATTGGTCCTTTCTGTGATATTGTGGTCTGTGATGTTTCTCGTCTAGATTGTCCTGACATATTACTTGGACTCCCCTAACAACATGCCTGAAATGTTGTTTATCATGCTAAATTCCATAAATACCACCTATAACATGAGGGAAGCACCTATGTACTCACCTCCTCTACTCCTCACTCCACATAGCCTCTAACCAGACAAGTCGTCGTTAAGAAAATAACTCTAAACAAATATGTTTCCTTGTGTTTGGTTCCTCCCATTAAACCAGACCATCTGACCAACCTAGCACCTCAAGACATGGCTCCCCCACTCCCAAAAGTTGTCAATGTCGTCCCCCAACCCATGGGACTACCCCTGTCTTAGTTTATTGAGCAAACCATTGATCTCATTACGAAAGCCTCTTTGCCAAATGCACCTTCATATTGCCTCACTCCCCAAGAGGTTGATGTGATAGAATGCCAACCTGACCAACTTCTAAATTCAATCCCTACTCCACCTTTTTTCTTTGTCTTGTGTGTCTCCATCATTTTGTATGCCAAAGTGGGTTTATGTTTCACTAGTCTTTGCCAGCAGGTTATGTACTCCAACACAAGTGTCAGCATATTATAAAACTTTGCCAGGCAGTTCCTCTGTTTACAAACAAATTATTGAGAAAGCTTCAGGCAAACAAAAGTCTTACAAATGCGATATAGCGGGGAAAAATCATCTGCAGAGGCCTCCCTTCTTAGATGGAGCAACTTATCAGACAAGGTGTATTGGCCACACCTGTTGTTCTTCCAAGGAGCTTGTATTTAAGGGAAATGTTAAGACATATAATGAAGCTCCATCTAATCAGTATTGAGTGGGGTTCTCACATCAACAACAAAAAAACACTCAACTCAACATTCTACCCACACTTTCGCTCAATCCCATCTTCAAGTAGACGTTGCATTACTAGCTACATTGGGACTTGCAAAGTAGAGGCCTCATAAAATTCACATGCCATTGTTCTTTCACCCGGAAGCTCATGTGTGGATCTTGCGGGACAAGCAATGATTCAGCCAAAAACATCATCAGTTGTGCCCACTCAGATATGATCTTAACACAGTTTGAGAAAACATTGAAGAGAATGCACTGCAAATTTCCTTATTTGCTGGTAGAAGCGGGGACGCCTATGAATCTAAATAAGGGGGAATTGGGCCACCAGAGAGGGCGTCCACCTTCCTTCACCAATCAATAGGAGAAAATTAACATTCGTCAATAATTGTTATTGTAATCTACCCTTTCCAGTTTAGTTGAACAGGGCATGTTGAACAAAATTTAGAATGTTAGTTTTTGGTCAGTGAGTCACTTTGTAAACAACCATCGCTAATCCAGTTGAGCAGGGCGTGGCAAAAATAAAGTAGCAAATTCTTTTATAACAACATGTGTCTATAGAGGAAAAAGTCACCCTGCATAGTATTGAGAGGGTGCTTGTTGTGTTTTCTGTCCAGTTCATCCTTCTGATCTCGATTACAAATCATTAACTTATAAATCATATTACAATAGAAAATAGGGAAGAAGTCCTCAAAAGTGATTGGCTCATATTTCTTAGGAATGAGGGCTAGAAAGGTTTTGTTTAGGGGACCAAACACCCTTCTAGATGTCTGGGATTCTTGCACCACTTTGATTAAGTCTTCCTTATTTAGCTTATAAAAACCCAAGAAGAATTCCATTGTAAAACCATTAGGCCTGTGACTTTTTTATTTTTGAAGCAAAGAAAGTGTATTAAGGCCTTTGAACTCCGATACAAATTTTAGGATTTCAGCAATGGGACAACCCGAATTTTCTTTGAACAAGGTACTAAAAAAATCAATCCCTGCTCTGTCCATTTCCTCATGCGAGGACACCTGAGCTCCATTTTGGTCTATGATTTCTTCGATTGTATTCTGAGTCTTTCTATACAGAGTGAATCTATGAAAAAAATTGGTATTGTTGTCTGTAATGTTCCTTTTCGAGTAGGAGCTCCAAAGAGGAGGGATTAGTAGTCTAAACATCCTTGTTATACTATAGCCAGGGAGATACATGGGAAAACATGACCACTTGAATTTACTTCACTAGAGAATGTTATAATTTAAAAGTGACATTAAGTAAAAAACTGGGTAAAAACGCCTTTAAGTGATTCTGAGCTCAAAATAGAAGGGCGCATAAGTGAGGAAGCTAAGAATAGAAGTCAACAATGAATTAGGGTTTTGGAAGAGTATATGAAGAGACAAATGGACCTAATTCCTCATTATGCATATTATGATTTGACAGTTGAGCTCTAAGGCGATTACACAGGTTCAGGCGAATCAATGGAGATTGTGGATTCCAAGAGGAAGACACCAGTGGGTTGATTTTGGTGTTGAGAGACACACCCTGGTCACCGGGAATATCACCCAGATCTTTCATCGTTTTGCAGCCACAATTTACAACTTTATACAACAAGTGCGCACTTCATCAAGAGGAGGGTTAGCTTGTCTCGCCCCAAGAGAATTTATAGATTTCCTTACAACCCAACTGAGAGGAAGGTAGGGAACATCTTTTGAGCGATTACTCGTCAGATTCCGATGGAGGGTCCTCTTGGGCACATTAGTCAGCCAATTTGGGCGTAACAGTTGGTAAGGATACATTTAGGGTTCTCGAGATATCACCAGATCATATCCAGGGAAACCCTTCTGACCCATTATAGAGGATACCAGGGCGCTCAGTTTGAGATATATACAACTTGATTCCGACGATGGAATCACCAGGGCACAATAGTTGGCAACAGTAGGGGCGCCACCCCCCAGCGGATCCCATCTGGGGTCAATACATATCAGCAAAGGGCTGATCTAAAGTCTGACAGACATTGGGTGTGTGTAGGAGGTCAAGGCGCATTGTTTTAGACCGATTCCAAGCAAATCTGAGGAGTTTCGCCACCAAGGCGAACTTTCCAGTCTTGTAGTAGTTGTTGTGTGAGTTGTCGTAGCATGTAGCAATTCATATTGCTCATCCATTGATCCCGCATTATTCTGATGGTTCTGAGTACTATTGTTCTAGTTTATTTATTGTAATCCGAATGAGATCCATCTATCTTTTATCTAGCCAAGAGATTCATTTTATTTCACCACATGCATCATTATATTTAGTCTTATTTCATAATACATAGATTGCAGTTGTTATGTGTTCGTTATCTATTGCATGCTTGATTATATATTATTAAACAATTTTTCCACATGCAAAATCACCATGCATGTTAAAATTGTATTACCAAACACATCCAGAAACCCAAAGTGTATCAATTTTGACAGCAAATACTAGGCAGTTGAGTCACATATTTTGATCTGTGGAATTATGGATGTTACAGTGGTATCATAGCTTTAGTCCTATTAGCCTGGGACTAAATTCGTTGAGTTCAGTAGAGGACCCAGAGGTTCGTGAGCACGTAGGTGACAAATATGCCACTTACAACACTCGCAGAGAGAGGAGACCTAGGCCAAATTATCCCCCCTTTCCTCCCAGTTCAAAGGAAGAGGAAGAGGCGCATAAGGAAGTAAACAGAACGATAGAGAAGGAGGCAGAGTGTGAGGCAGAGAGGATGATGGGAAACAAATATGAGATACTAGAGGGCAGTGGCAAGCCCCCCATAGACCCAGAGGCAGCCTTCATGCAAGTACTCAGCAACTTAGTGGTCAGTCAGCAGGCTATGAATCAGTCGTTGGCACAGATGGTCGATAGGTTGGCCACGGGGGGCACACCACACACAGATGCCCCACATGTAGTGCAGGGGAACTCAAGGGTAGGAAGCAGACCCCATTCACCTAATCTCACATATACCTCTTCGAGTAGGATTCTCTGGCCATTATTCCTTGGTTTCCAGAGGGCACACCCAGAAGCAACATAGAAGTCGATAGCACAGAGGCAACCCACACAAGCAGAGGATATTGCTGAGTATAGAAGAGAGTATGCAACATTGGGACCAAATTTTTGTCAGGACATGACCCTAGTCAAGTATTCTAGACTCAGGCTCGGGAACCTTCCCATAGATACTCAGAGGGGAGGACAATAGCAACAACAAGGCCACAACATAAACTTCATCCGAAAAGTTGGTAAACTCACTATACCTTCTTTCGACCTTTCATCCAAATGCACTGCCAGATATTGGGTACAAAAATTGGACATGTACTACAAGCTCAACTAGATGAAAGAGACTAAAGCTGTCATTTTCTCTACCTTGCATTTGGAGGGTGAGGCACATGAGTGGTGGCATCATGGACTAGTGATGTTGGGTCACAATCACATCACTTCTTACAAGGAGTTCATAGAGAGGATCGTGGACATGTTTAACAGGAGGGATCGAGAGATCCATTTCAGAGACTTAGCCCAGTTAAGGCAAATTGGCATGCGAGAGGCATTCATCACAACATTCCAGAGGGTGGTCGTGGCGATGACAGATATTTCAGAGCCTAGGTTGGTCATGCTTTTCACAAAGGGGCTCACATAACCCTTGAGAAGATGGGTGGAGGCCTACATGGCTCACACATTACAGGATGCCATCCTACGCACTAGAGATATAGAAGACTCAATAGCAAAAACTAAAACTTTCTCCAAACCTTTGTGCCACAGAAGGACAGAGATAGGAAGCCATTCTAGAGAGAGTGGAAGGGAAAGGAGAAATTGGATGATGAGACAAGGCGAGAGCTAATGAAGAAGAAGTTATGCTTCACCTGAAGGACCCTTAGGTCCCCGGCCACAGGTGCATGGGAAAGGGAGAGATCCATTATATTAAGGTGGCAGCGAAAAGTGTGGACGGTGATGAGGAGGAATGAGACAGTGGATCCACTAGCTCAAAGGAGGAGCCATCATAGGCAGAGGAGCATCCACCATGAAAATCACCAACACCGGTAGGGGCCCAACCATCGGCAGTACCACAGTCTTGTGAGAAGGATAATAGATGGACACCAGCAAAGGGAAGGGTCATAGCGACCCTTTCTCGTATTCCCAGTTATGACACCCTCCGGATCAAAGGGATTATTCAAAGACAATATGTAATTTCCCTGATAGATGGTGGGGCCACCCACAACTTCATTGATGCTTCATTAGTATCGAGGGGAGCACTTCAGACAAAGGACTTTGAGGGGTTTGATGTTGCAGTAGTAGATGACCAAACAGTGGAGTGTATAGAAAGAGTTACAGACTTGGAGATAAATCTAGGTAACTACACCGTGTGAGACACATTTTATGTAGTTCACCTATCTGACACAGATGTGGTGTTGGGAGTCCAGTGGTTGATCACCTTGGGCAAGATCACAACCAACTACCAAACCCTTGAGATGGGATTCATAGACAATGAGGGGAGGAGGATTGTGATGAGGGGCATGCCGATAGAAACACCCATGACAGTTTCGTCCAAGAGGATGGAGAGGATCTTCAGGCATGGGGAGGTGGCTTATGCAACCCAATGCTTAATCACCACAAGGAGGGATTCAGATCGTTAGCAACAGTATCAGACAAATATCGGGACTTTGTTGGGGTGACATCAACAAGTTTTTGGTCTGATTCCACCAGGGAGACCACCTAACAGTTAGTTTGAGCACACCATTGAGTTGGAGGAGGGTGCTAAACCCATGATTACAACACCTTATCGTCATCCTCGGAGGTTTAAGGATGAGATAGAGAAAACAATCAAGGAATTGCTAGCGATGGAACACATTAGACCCAATAGTAGCCCATTTGCTTCTTCATTTGTCTTAGTCCCGAAGAAGGATGGTACCATGAGGATGTGTATAGACTATCGTGTTTTGAACAAGAAAACCATAAAAAACTGGTATCATATCCCACGCATTGATGAGTTGATAGACAAACTGCATGGGGTAGTTCTCTTCTCTAATATTGATCTATGTTCTGGATATCATCAAATCCACATACGAGAGGCGGATATAGAGAAGACGACATTCAGATGCCACTTTGCTCATTTTGAGTTTCAGGTTATGCCATTTGGGCTAACTAATACACCAACTACATTTTAGTCTTGCATGGACCATATTTTCAGGGATCACTTGAGGAAATCAGTATTGGTAATCTTCGAGGATATCTTGGTCTACAACAAGACATGGAAGGAGCACCTGAGGCACTTCGATGAGGTACTCAACATCATGGATTCCTAGTCACTATATTCCAAGGAGTCAAAGTGTGAGTTTGGCATGACAAAGATGCTTTATTTGGGCCACATTATCAATGCACAGGGGGTACAGGTGCACTAGGAGAATATCGGGGCCATTTTGGATTGGTCGACGCCCAAGAACGTGAAAGAGTTGAGGAGTTTCTTTGGGCTATGCAACTATTACAAGAGGTTTGTGAGAGGTTTTTCACAATTGGGGGCACCACTCACCGATCTCACCAGACAAGGGGCCTCCATCTAGATCGATGAGTCACAGAAGGTGTTTGATCACATGAAGGAATTCATGGGCACGTGCCCGATTTTAGCATTCTCATACTTCACGCTGTCGTTTGTATTGGAGTGTGAAGCATCGGGAGAGGGGATCAGAGCAGTGTTGATGCAGGGAGGAGACCCCATTGTGTTTGACAGAAGGAAGCGCAGTCAGCCCGAGAAGTTGTACTCGATCTATGACAAGGAAATGCTTGAAATCATGCATGCCTTGACGAAATTTCGACAGAACTTGGTGGGAAACAAATTTGTGGTCAAGACAGACCATAACAACTTGAAGTATTTCCTTGAGCAGAAGGATCTCAGTGAGTGTCAACATAAGTGGGTGACAAAGGTCCAGGCCTTTGATTTTGACATAGAGATGTCAAGGGTAAGAAGAACATTGTGGTGGATACACTGTCTAAGATACCAACAACTTGTTCTCTGATGGAGATTTCAACATATTGGAAATCCCACTTGTTAGTGGAATATTCCAAGAACAAGTTCGCTTGTGAGATTTTGGATGGGAAGGTACAGGATGACAGGTACAGAGTCATCGAGGATGTCATCTTCTACAAAATTCGAGTCTACCTAGTGCCAAGATCGAGTCTCGGGAAGAATATTTCGGCTGCAGTACATGACTCCCCACTAGCAGGCCATTAGGGGTTTTTCAAAACCTACAGGCAGGTCAGAGAGAGATTCTCTTGGAATGGTATAAAAAAGGATGTGATGAGACATATCAGTAAGTGTGTGACTTGTCGACAAAATAAGTCAGAGCAGACTCTTCCAGCGGGTTACTTTAGCCACATCCCATTACAGAGCATAAATGGGCAAGCATCTCAATGGACTTCATTACAGGCCTGCCCAAGGTTTAGGGTAAGGATTGTATCTATGTGGTGGTCAACATATTGATCAAGTTTGCACATTTCTATGCCATTCAAACATATTACAACGCAGTACAGATGGTCGAGCTATTCTTCAGGTAGGTTTTCAGATTTCATGGGTTGCCACTGAACATCGTGAGTGACAAAGACAATCGGTTTATCACCACATTTTGGAGGGAGTTCTTCAGATTGGTGGGGACAAAGTTGACATCCAACACTAGTTACCTCCATTGGAATGATAAGAAGATAGAGATAGTCAACAAGTGGGTTGAGGTTTACTTGAGGAACTATGGGAGCGGACAACTGAGAGCGTGGGTGAGGTGGATACATCTAGGAGAGCACTGTTACAACACCACCTTCCACATGTCTATCAACATGATCCCCTTCCGAGAATTATATGGGTATGATGCTCCCGCTTTGATTGAATTCGTTTTCAGAGATAATCGCGCTCCCAAAGCCAAAGACCGGATCATAGATAGTCAATATATTCTCAAAGTACTGAAAGAGAATTTGCAGATGACACAAAATCGACAGAAGGTGAGAGTAGACAGACATAGGACAGAGCATAGCTTCAAGGTTGGGGATCTGGTATTCCTGAGGATACAAGCTTGTAGGCAGTCATCTCTGAAGAAGAGTAGGGTGGAAAAGCTCAAGCCTAGGTTATATGGGCCTTATAGGATCATACGCAGGGAGGCGAAGTTGCCTACGAGTTAGAGTTTCTAGATGGGAGTCAGATTCAAAATGTCTTCCACGTTTCTTGTCTCAAGAAAGTCGTCGAACAATTCATCAGCACTTCAGAGGAGCTTCCACCTTTAGATGAGGAGGGGCAGCTAGAGTTGATTCTGAAGGAGGTACTGGAGTTCCGAGAGTGGATATTAAGGAGCAGGGTCAATAGGGTGTGTTTGATCAGATGGAAAGGGCTTTCAGTGGAGGATGCTACTTGGGAGAGTGAGTAGGTATTGCAATACCATGGATTGGTATTACTTGAGGACAAGTAATCTTAGGAAGGGAGGATTGTAATGTCCCTTTTCTAGTAGGAGATCCAAAGAGGAGGTCTTAGTAGTCTAAACATCCACGTTAGACTATAGTCAGGGAGATACAGAGGAAAACAGGGTGACTTTACGTTACTTCACTAGAGAATGTTATAATTTGAAAGTGACATTAAGTGAAAAAGTGGGTAAAAGCGCCTTTAAGTGATTTTGAGCTAAAAATAGAAGGGTGCATAAGTGAGGGAGCTAAGAATAGAAGTAAACAACGAATTAGGCTTTTGGAGGAGTATATGAGGAGGAAAAGCAACCTAATTCCTCATTACGCATCTAATGATTTGATAGTTGAGCTCTAAGGAGATTACACAGGTTTAGGCAAATCAATGGAGATTATGGATTCCAGGAGGAAGACACCAGTGGGTTGATTTCGGTGTTGAGAGACACACCCTAGTCACCCAGAACATCACCCATATCTTTCATCATTTTGCAACCACAGTTTACAGCTTCATATAGCTAGTGCGCACTTCATCAAGAGGAGGGCGCAAGTGCTAGGAGACTCTAAGGGTTAGCTTGCCTCGCCCTAGGAGAAATCATAGATTTCCTTCCGACCCAGTTCAGAGGAAGGCATGGCACAATTTTTGAGTTATTACTCATCATATTCCGACAGAGGGTCCTCTTGGGCGCATTAGTCAGCCAGTGAGGGTGCAACAGTGGGGAAGGATACATTTAGGGTTCCTGAAAGATCACCAGATCAGATCCATGGAAACCATTCTGACCCATTACAGAGGATACTAGGGCATTCAGTTTGAGATATATATAGCTAGATTCCAATGGTGTAATCACTAGGGCATGACAGTTGGCAGCAGTAGGGGTGCAACCGCCCAAGGGATCCCATCTGGGGTCAATACAGATCAACAGAGGGTCGATCTTCAGTCTGAAAAATAGTGGAAGTGTGTAGGAGGTCAAGGCGCATTGTTTGAGACAAATTCCAGGTAGATTCGAGGAGTTTAGCCACCAGGGAAAACTTTCCAGTCTTGTAGTAGTTGTCGTGTGAGTTGTCGTAGCATGCAACAGTTCATATTGCTCATCCATTGATCCCGCATCATTGTTATGGTTCCATGTATAATTGTTTTAGTTTTTTTATTGTATTCCAGATGAGATCCATCTATCTTTGATCTAGCCAAGAGATTCATTTTATTTTACCCCATGCAACATTGTATTCATTCTTATTTTATAATACATAGATTGCAATTGTTCTGTGTTCTTTATCTATTGCATGCTTGATTATATATTATTAAACAATTGTTCCACATGTAAAATCACCATGCATGTTAAAATTGAATTACTAAACACATCCAGAAACCCAAAGTGTATCAGTTTCAACAACAAATACTAGGCAGTTGAGTCACATATTTTAATTTCCATAATTAGGGATATTACAGTGGTATCAGAGCTTTAGTCCTACTAGCATGTGACTAAAGTCGACGAGTTCATTAGAGAACCCAGAGGGCTATGAGAACATAGGTGAGGAATATGTCACTTACAACAAACGCATGGATAGGAGACCTAGGCCAGCTTATTCCTCCCTTCCTCGCAGTTCATAGGAAGAGGAAGAGGCGCATAGGGAAGCAAAGAGAAGGGTAAAGCATGAGGTAGAGAGGATGATGGGAGACATATATGAGAAACCATAGAGCAGTGGCAAGGCCTCCATGGACCTAGAGGCAGCCTTCATGCAGGTACTCAACAACTTAGTAGTTAGTCAAAAGGCTATGTCTCAGTCGTTCGCACAGATGGTCGATAGGTTGGCCACCAGGAGCACATAGGCCCCACATGCAGCGCAGGGGAACTCAGTGGCAGGAAACAAACTCCATTCACCTACTCGCATATATACCTCTTCCAGTAGGATTCCCTAGCCATTATTCTCCAATTTCCATAGGGCACCCCCAACAGAAACACAACAACTAATAGCACAGAGGCATCCCACATAGGCAGAGGATATTGTCGAGTATAGGAGAGAGTATGCATCATTCCGACCAGATTTTCGTCAGGACATGACCCTAGTTGAGTATCATGGACTCAGGCTCAAGAACCATCCCAGAGATACATAGAGGAGAGGATAAAAACAACAACAACAACAACAACAAGGGCATAAGATAGACTTCATCTAAAAAGTTGGTAAACTCACTATACCTTCTTTTGATGGATCATCCAAATGCACTGCCAGAGCTTGGATACAAAAATTAGACACATACTACAAGATCAACCAAATGACAGAGACTGAGGCCATCAGTTTCGCTACCCTACATTTGGAGGGTGAGGCACATGAGTGGTGGCATCATGGACTAGTGACATTGGGTCATAGTCACATCACTTCTTACGGGGAGTTCACAGAGAGGATCATGGACAAGTTTGACATGAGGGATCTAGAGATCCATTTCAGGGACTTATCTTAATTGAGGCAGACTGGCACGCCAGAGGAATTCATCACAAAGTTCCAGAGGGTAGTCGTGGCGGTGACAGATATTTCAAAGGCCAGGTTGTTCATGCTTTTCACAGAGGGGATCACAGAACCCTTGAGAGGATGGGAGAATACATATAGGACTCACAAATTACACGATGCCATCCTATGCACTAGAGATCTAGCAGACTCAGTGCCAAAAACTAAAAATTTCTCCAAACTCTTTGTGCCAAAGAAGGACAGATATAGGAAGCCATTACAAAGAGAGTGGAAAGGCAAGGAGAAGTTGGATAATGAGATGAGGCGAGAGCTTATGAGGAAGAAGCTCTACTTCACCTGTAAGGACCCTTGGGTCCCCGACCATAGGTGCATGGACAAGGGAAAGATCCATTGTATTAAGGTGGCAACAGACAGTGTGGACAGTGATGAGGTGGAACAGAACATTTGACTTACTAACTAAGAGGAGGAGCCATCATAGGCGGAGGAGCAGCCTCCACGGAAACCACCGACATCGGTAGGGGCACAACCACCAATAGTACCATAGCCTCGTGAGAAGGATAATAGATGGGCACTAACAAAGGGAGGAGTCATACTGACCCTTTCTCGTATTTTTAGGTATGACACCCTAGGGATCAGAGGGACTATTCAGGGACAGCGGGCAATTTCCCTGATAGATGGTGGGGCCACCCACAACTTCATTGATGATTCATTTGTATCAAGGTGAGCACTTCAGACAGAGGAGTTTGAGGGGTTTGATGTTGCAGTAGCAGATGACCACACGGTGGACTGTATAGACAAAGTCCCAGACTTGGAGGTAAAGCTAGGTAACTACACCATGAAAGACACATTTTATGTAGCTGACCTATCTAACATAGATGTGGTGTTAGGAGTCTGGTGGCTGATCACCTTGGGAAAGATCACCGCCAACTACAAAACCCTTGATATGGGGTTCAGAGATAGTGAGGGGAAGAGGATTGTGATGAGGGGCATGTCGACACAGTCACCCATGACAATTTTGGCCAAGAGGATGGAGAGGATCTTTAGGCATGGGGAGGTAGTTTATGCAACAGAGTGTTGGATCACCACACAGAGGGACTCAAATGGTCAACAACAATATGAAACATAGATAGAGACTTTGTTGGGGTGGCATCAACATGTTTTTTATTTGATTCCACCAAGGAGACCATCTGACAAGGGGTTTGAGCACACCATTGAGTTGGAGGAGGGTGCTAAACCTGTGATTACAACACCCTATAATCATCCTCGGAGGTTCAAGGATGAGATAGAGAAAACAATCAAGGAATTGCTAGCTAAGGGACACATCAGACCTAGCAGTAGCCCATTCACTTCTTTAGTTGTCTTAGTCCTGAAGAAGGATGGTACCATAAGCATGTGTTGATGGGTTGATGGATGAACCGCATGGGGAATTTTTCTCCTCTAAGATTGATCTACGCTCTGGATATCATTAGATATGCATTCGAGAGAAGGATATAAAGATGGCAAACTTCATATGCCACTTTGGTCATTTTGAGTTTCTGGTTATGCCATTTGGGCTAAACAATGCACCAGCTACATTTTGGTCTTGCATGAACCATATGTTCAGGGATCACTTGAGGAAATCAGTATTGGTATTCTTCGATGACATCTTGGTCTAGAACAAGACATGGCAGGAGCACCTGAGGCACTTGGATGAAGTACTCAACATCATGGAGTCCTAGTCACTATATTCCAAGGAGTCAAAGTGAGAGTTTGGCATGACAAAGTTGCTTTATTTGGGCAACATTATCAGCGCACAGGGGGTAAAGGTGTACCAGGAGAAGATCAGGGCCATTTTGTATTGGCCAACGCCCAAGAACGTGATAGAGCTGAGGATTTTTTTTGGGTTATGCAACTATTACAGGAGGTTTGTGAGAGGTTTTTCATAGTTGGGGGCACCACTCACCAATCTCACTAGATAAGGGGCCTTCATATGGACCGACGAGTCACATAAGGCATTTGATCACATGAAGGAAGTCATGGACACGTGCCCAGTTTTAGCATTGTCATACTTCACGCTATCGTTTGTATTGGAGTGTGATGCATTAGGAGACGTGATATGAGAAATGTTGATGCAGGGAGAACAATCCATTGCATTTGAGAGCAAGAAGCTAGTCAACCCAAGAGGGTGTACTCGATCTATGACAAGGAAATGCTTGCAATCATGCATGCCTTGACCAAATTTAGACAGTAATTGGTGGACAACAAATTTGTGGTTAAGACAGACCATAACAGCTTGAACTTTTTCCTTGAGCAGAAGGATCTCAGTGAACATCAGTAGAAGAGGGTGACAAAGGTCTAGGCCTTTGATTTTGACATAGAGTATGTCTAGGGTAAGAATAACATTGTGGCGGATGCACTGTCTAGGAGACCAACAACGTGTTCTCTGATGCAGATTTCAACAAATTGGAAATCCTACTTGTTAGTGGAATAGTCCAAGAACAAGTTCGCTTGTGAGATTTTAGATGGGAAGGTACACGATGACAGGTACAAAGTCATTGACGATGTTATCTTCTACAAATATTGACTCTACCTAGTCCCAGTATCGGGTTTCAGGTATAATATTTTGGCTACAGTACATGACTCCCCACCAGCAGGCCATCAAGGGTTTTTCAAAACCTACAGGCAGGTCAGAGAGAGTTTCTCTTGGAAGGGTCTCAAACAGAATGTGATGAGACATATTGTAACACCCCAAGGTCGATCCCCTACTGAATTGTAATTATGTTTATAGGTTGGTGAGCCAAGTGTTTATAATATGAATACTTATATGTTTATTAGGCTAGAGAGCCTAGATTCTTAAGGCCATGAGCGTGATTTTTGTATATGTAAATGCACATATCATTAATAAAATTACACTATTGCGTTTAGATTGACCACGGAGAAAGATTTATGGGGGACTAAGCTCCACTAGGTAGGGTAAGGGAGGGGGCTAAGTGTTTAGGCATAGGGGCTAAGCTAGAGGGCTTACCTCTAAAGGAATAATATTTTATTATTATTTCCCAAAGGCTATGGTTGACATAATTCATGTTGTCCTAAGTTCCTGGAAAGGGAATGAGTGCTAAGTGGAACTCATGCAGCTGCAAGAAGACAGGTGTTGACCTAGGTGCATGCAGTTATAGCTGGGAAAGCCAACTCGTTGGGGGTTCGCTTTCGATTCTGGCGTTTCTCCACATCCATGCATCGGGTCGAGTCTTGATTTTCCTGATGACCCTTATGATTCTCTGGAAGTCTGTCAACCTTCTGGATTCATCCAGGGATTCATGTTCACACTTGTACCTTGCCTGAGCCATGTTGTGCCTTAACGGTTGTTGTTGTTTCCATCACCTGAGCTATATCGAGCCTTGTTGTTTCCATCACCCTTATTGGAGTTGACTTAGAAGTTGGACTGAAGAAGCAGGTTGTTAGACCTACAAGCAACTCTCTCCAAGTGAGAGAGGTTACTGGGGAAGTGTTTTCCCAGAGGGAGCCAATTGTAGCTATCGTGCTCAGAGAATTCCTGTCTGGCTTGTTGTTGAAGCCCTAGAAGGAAAGTGGGGCAACCGAAGGACTATTGAGCAGAGAAGGGGCACACTTCCTCGGGTGGTACAGGCATGTGGGGAATGAGAGGTTGTATGTTGTTATTGTGAGCTGGCCCTGGGAGAAAATCCTTCATGTTGATTGTGCGACTTTCCTGTTTCCCTTGCCAAGCCTAGGAATCCCTTGCCCGATGGAGTTTAGTCCCGGATATGGGTTGACCCACTGCTGAGCATGATGAGCAGTGTGGTCTAAGGCTGGGAGGTTCGTGGAAGGTCTGCACACACTTTGGTGGTCATCTATTGAAAGATAAGTGCCAAATCTCTGTTAATTGTATGTTGTGTAATTGTACATGTGTTATAACTCGATGAGTAATGCCTGGATACATCAATTATGTTGTGTGTGTAGGCTTATTGTTATTCCGCATTAATCTGTGTATGGTTAGAATATGTCATTTGTATGCATATATTGTCAGTATGTTTTAATGATTATTTCTGAATGAATAAGTGGCATGAACCGAATGTTGTAACTGTTAATTGTGTTAGATATGCATGCATATAAATTTACAAAATGGTATCAGAGCTAAGTGAAATGTCCAAGAACTGGTGTTTCCCATCCTATCAGTGGTTGGGGACGTCACACATATCAGTGAGTGTGTGACTTGTCAGTAGAACTAGTGAGAGCAGACTCTTCCAGCATGGTTACTTTAGCCACTTCTCATCCAGAGCAGAAATGGGAAAGCATCTCAATGGACTTCATTACAGGCCTACCCAAGATTCATGGTAAGGATTGTATCTATGTGGTGGTCGACAAATTGACCAAGTTTGCAAATTTGTATGCCATTCCGACATATGACAAAGTAGTACAGGTGATCGATCTATTCTTCAGAGAGGTTTTCAGACTTCATGGGTTGCCACAGAACATCATCAATGACAGGGATGGTTGGTTTATCGACATATTTTGGAGGGATTTATTTAGATTGGTGGGGACATAGTTGACACCCAGCACCAGTTACCACCTTCAAATTGATGGGAAGACAGAGACAGTCAACAAGTGGGTTGAGGGTTACTTGAGGAACTATGTGAGCGGACAACAGAGAGCATGGGTGAGCTGTCTACATCTAGGAGAGCACTGTTACAACACCACCTTTGACATGTCCATCAACATGACCCCCTTCAGAGCATTATATAGGTATGATGCTAGCACTTTAATTGACTTGGTTTTAGGAGATAGTTGGGCTCCCAAATCCAAGGACTATATCGTAGAGAGTCGGGAGATTCTCAAAGTACTCAAAAAAAATCTACAGATGACACAAAATCCAAGTTTGAAATGAAAACCTCCTTTGAATACCCAATCTCTCTGTCATAATTCACCTTGTCAGTTGACCTTTGTGTCCATTTTCTTTGGGATTGCTCCTATACTTGATCACTAACAGACCGGACATCACCCCCTTTTGTTATTTAGTGCTTTGTTGCCAAAATGTTGATGAAAACCCCTGCCATAACCGTCAGTTACTGCATCATTTACAAAGCCAAATCCTCCAGCTAGGGTTCACCTCATCAGCTCTCTAGTGAGACTCTTTCTATATTCAAAGGACTTTACTTGAATTTTATGTTCCTGTCTCAAAGACCAAAAGCCTTCACTATTGTAGATTACTTCCAATGCTTCCTCTACTTCTTTGAGAACCCTATCATTTTTCATCCCTTGTCCCTTACCAAATCAACAACCACCATTTTATCCTCTTTTAAATTTTGGTCAAATTGAATTGGAGCAGATTCTCTTAAATTACCATTATAAGGTTTCAAGACAACTTTGATTTTTCCCATGAAATCCTCCATCTTCATCCACTTTGGGTTTATTTTGAAGTGGATGTTAGGTTTCTCTATTGTAGGAGCCACTTGTAGCACCACAGGATAATGATTAGAGTCCCCCCCCAATGGTGACCCTTTGTTTAATTCTTATGACTTCATCTAAGAAGGCTTCAAATATTAAAACCATGTCGATCCTCTTAGAAATTTCGGCTTTGCCAACTCTCTTGTTACTCCATGTGGGAGATAGTGTAGAAGGTTCAATATCCAAAAGACTGAATTCTTCCAATTTTCTAATGAAATAACCAAAGAGGTTTCAATTGAGTAGTCGGGCCCCATACTTCTTATGCTTGTAAGATGAATTTCATGTCTTCCCCTATCAAAACCAAACCATTTTGTATACTATCCATTTAAAAATATATATCCCAATAGTCCACCTTGTCCATGTAAGGGAAATAAACATTAAACATTGCAATATATTTCTCGATATCGAAAGATAAAAAGGATGTCCTTAGTCTTATAGGGAAGGCCCAAGAATTAGTGAGGGTGAAGGAGCATTTATTCCATCTGTTCACATTCACATCATATCTCCTAATGACATCTCGAACATAGAAGACCCAATTACTTCGTAGTTTAGAGTGTTCATGAGTAATTATCGCCACATCTGTCATTGCCTCTTGCAACATAATAACATAAGGTTTGATATTGTCAACTAATCTCTTTATAATCAACTTCTTTGAGGGGTTGGTCATCCCTCTGCAATTGAGGGTTAGAAAACTCATTTGGGGCCCTCAACTAGGGAATTTTCTCTAAGAACCTCAATTAAGGATAGTTATTTTTTGCACCTGACTTGTGAGGATGCTTGTTTTTGGGCCATAGACATGAATGATTTCCTTCCCCTTTGATTGGATTTGGGTAGTTTCTCTTCGAAAAAAACTATTCCCCCAACCACCTTTCCTGGAAATCGAGGGTGCCTTTTCTTCTACGTCTTAAATTGTACTTTAGTATATCCAAGGGATTGGAGTACCATGTGCCCTTTCCATCTAGGGTGCATTTCATGATAGGGTATGTAGGGGAGATTATTGGTGCTTGTCCAACACTGAAACCCTATATGATTCTAGAAATAGGTATGAGAGGTGGTGTGTTGGGATTATTTATACCAGAAAAATTGGGTAGAAAATCACTCGGGGATTTAAGTTCTTTGGTCCCAACCTCGTTTCCCCATGTCTTAAAAACAATTTTTTTCTAAGAAAAACTTTTATTTGTAGAGTGAGATTCATGAGTCTTACCCAAATTTTCCTTGTTCTCCTTATCGTCATTGATCACATCCAAGTTAGGTTCTTTGTCTTGTCCAGTGCCTGAGTTTTGAACATCTGCTACCATAGGTTCTATTTGAAACCTGTCCAAAGTCACTTGAACCCATACATCCTCTTTCCTGCTCGTCATCTAGATTGTTTCTAGTTCCAATGTCTCTACGCCTCTTGGATGCTTCCTCATAGCCTAGTTCTTCCTCATACTCAAGTAATTGCACTCTGTAGCGAGGTGCCTATAACAGTGTCAGTGCACACAT
>WSFP011452001.1:0-19643 GCA_009831015.1 Picea engelmannii
AGGCATGCTTTATGTCACTCAACAATACCTTCAAAGGTAAATTTGGTCCTGTAGACCCATTGAAACTTCACAATGTTCTTTCCATGTAGTCAGGGACAAGGAATCAATTTCAATCTTCGTTTCTTGTTCCCATTCAGTTCGTCCTTCAGTGTCATATTAGGTAACAATATCAAAGGTTTCAAGGACACGAGTCATGAGGGAAACATTGGCATGTTGCTTCTAATTTTTTTTCTATCGTCTACACAAGGCATCTCCAAAATCAACTCCAACAACTTTAATTGTCTTGGAAACCCAGTGGGGTAGATAGGAAATAGGTGAACTATGGTTCACTTCAGCAGGTTGATTGTAAGTCATAGGTTCTGTAGTCGGTGGACCAATTGAAACATAAGATGTTGGACTAGTCGACTTAGAGATTGATGGTCGAGTCGAAACATGCAGAAATTTCAATGGCCCAGTCGAAGTATTGAAGAGGGAAGTAGGAGAACCAGTTTACGAAACAATATCAAAAGGAGAATCTTGTAGTAATATAGAGGAGGCATTCAACAACTTAACTGCTAAATAATTCTCATCAAATTGAACATTATGTTGAAGAATAATCTGTCATCAAATAGGATCAAACAGTTGATAGGATTTCGACTCTTTAGAGTATCTCATCATGATGCAAGCATGATTCTTTGCATCCAATTTCTTTCGAAAATCATCAGGAATGTAAGCCCAGGAAACACATCCAAGCACACAGAGCTGGCCAACAAAATTTTTCTTCCCACACCATTGTTTGATTGGAGTCATGGAAGGAACAACTTGAGTCGAGATGTGATTGCGAAGATAATTAGAAAAATATACTACTTCATCCCACAAGAGAGGAGGAATATATTTAGCCTACATAAGACATCTATCCATTTTAACTAATGTCTAATTATTTCATTCTGTAACTCCATTTTGTTGAGGTGTGTGAGGAACTGACCACTTCCAATCAATACCAGAATGAAGTAGGTAGTCTTCAAAGGGTTGATTGACATACTCACCACCATTTTCTGATCTCAAGCAGTTAATGGGTCGACCACATTGATTTTCAACAAAGGCCCAAAATTCTTTGAACTTCTCAAAGATGATATTTTTATTCTTCGGGAAAAATACCCATGTGAAATGAGAGAAATCATCAATGAAACTCAAAATGTACCTTCCACCTGCTAGTGAAGGTAAGTTGATAGAAAAAAAATATTGTGAACCTATTCTAGTAGGTTCTGTTCTCACCAAGATTTTCCAGAGTTGAAAGGTTCCTAATGATGCTTCCCAAGTATGCAACCCTTATATACACCTTCAGGGGGAAACACATTCAATAAAACAACAACCATATTATTAGTTTCCACTGTCTGCAGACTTCAGAAATTCATATGTCCGAGCAATAAGTGTAATCGATTTAGATTCAGCTCGAGTCGAGTCACAAAACTTGTATAAGTTGTCCGTCGGGTCCAGAAGCCTATCAATTACAATTGAATTCCCTTTCTTCAAATACTGAACATTGAACTGATCTGGCCAAATTTTCATAATCTTACCGATCTAAGTCAACTGAGAAACAAACAAAAAATTGACACTGAGATTTGGTACATGATAGTTGTCGACAATTTTACCATGTTGACAAGCTACATCACCCTGAACAACAACATCCAAAGTAAAATCATTAGCAACATAGATTCTACTTTCTTCATCTTTATTCAGTATCATGAATAAAGTGGCATCTTTCACCATATGATGAGTGCACCCAGATTTGACAACCAATTCATTTTGCAAAGCATGAGACATCAAGGCATGAGAAGTGCTTACTTGCAAGGTGAAATTATCAGTGGTCGGTGAATAGTCGGCACGTCTCCTTCAAGTCTCTTAACCTTATTGTTGGCACAAGGGCAGACCCAGGGTTCAATTCTCAAGAGGGCACCAACAAATCCCTAACTATCGACCCTTTTGGCAACACCTGCGAAACAGATGAAGTCTCACCCGAGGTAGAGGCAGAGGTGGTTGCAGGACTCAGGTGTCTGCAATCTTAGCTAGGACACAGATATGTGATTATCTTGCTTACAATGCACTTAGCGTCAGTTATTTCCTAACATACATTCATTAATACACTTCACAGAAAGAACAAAGCACTGCAGTAATTACTCATATCTAGCACTTAGAAATGATAAACATGTTATACTCAATAGATTAAGCACTTAGCATATTATGTATCATATCTAGCATGCATTCATATCTCATAAGAACAAAGCATCAATAGATCTATCTAAACATATCAGAGCACTTAGCAAGAGAGAGACAAACACATAAACACAATACACAGAGTTACCGCGGTTCACCCCCACCCTAGGGCTACGTCCACAAAGTCTTCTTTATATTATCTTGGTCAAGCAGTTACAACACAGAGCTTCAATGACCCTTACTTCGCATGGGACATAAGATCTGTGCAACTCGCTAGATCCCTCTTGCTTGCACCTAGCACAAATCCTTCTACAGTCTCTCACAGAGACTTGCACTCATCTCCACAAGTCTTACACAAAATGCACAGATCCTTACGATACTTGATCACACAGATCCTGCTACTAGCACTAAGCCTTCAAGATCCTACCCCGCATAGGACAAGAGATCTGTGCAGATCGCTAGATCCTCTTTCCCCGGGTAGATACAAGCACCTAGCCTTCTCACACTCTGTGCACTCAACACTTATTACATCATGCACAGAGCTCTTACAGTCACACAGACTTATGATCACATAGATCCAACTTATGCACTAAGCCATCGACTAGACATGGCCTCCTTTCTTACATGGCCTAGACCTCTATTTATACATAGAAAAAGGCCTAAACAAGGGTCGACATCCCTTTCCCATTACAATATTCCCAAAAAACCCAAAAAGGTTCCACAAAAGGTGGCGATATGCCGTGATCTTCGCTTCACCATGCACTCCATCTTTGACAGACAGTCGAAGTACCAAATGGTCAAATATGACCAAGTATTCCTCAAAACTTGGTCGACGGCCAACAGGCCCCCAACACTCACCTGTGACTCATCCCGAGTCACTCTTCTCTGGGTAGCTCTTCCTCGAAGGCCTTGAGCTTCACTCGAGCAACTTCGACCTGTTGCTTTGCTACTACTTCTTGCTCGACAAACTATTGAATGAGTGTGTTACTAACTGGTCCTTCTAAGCATTGCTCTATTGTGTTCACGACCTGTTCCAGGTCTGTCCCTTGGCTCTCAATCTCTAAGAATAGTTGACATGCCCTATCCTGCAAAGGTTGAAGTTGCTGCATCACTTCCATGACCTTGCTCTGGATCATATGAATCTACTACTGCACGAAGCGTTGTTCATGGGACCTCTTTATTTTCTCTAGGGTCGGTAGGGCCTTCAGATGTACCTATAACTTCTCGGCTTGGTACTTCGCCTCCTGGAGTTGTGACTCCAATTTATGAAATTCAGGGTTCTCGGATAGGTTCTCATGTATCTGCGCACTTCTACTACTTAATTGCTTACATTCTTCTGTGAGTGCCTTAATCCTTTCTACTGTACTTCAGGCATTCACTTCTCATTGGTCACGTTCTTCTTATGGAGTACTCGGTATAGCTTGGAGCTCTAGTTCTACTACTCTTTGTTGCAGTTGCTGAATGACTTCAGAAAGCTTCATTACTTGGTGTTCTATGGGTTCTTCTACCTTCTGTTCTAAGCCAGTGACATAGTGAAATGCTCTGTTGACTACTTCTTCGATCCTGATCTACTTCGCGAGCATCTTCTCCTTTTCTTTCTGGATTTTCGCTCTGTCTTCTTCAAATTTCACTAGGATGGCATCCTTCTCTTGCTGCTCAGCTCAACACAGCTCTATTATTTCCTCTTGTTCTTTTTGTAGGGCCCGTGCAACCTGCATTGTTGCTTCTTCTGTGTTTTCAACTATGTCAACGATCTTATGGAGTTGAACTGATTCATCTCCCTCTTCTATTGTTCCTTCTAGCAGAGGCGTCATAGGTGCTGCGCAGCTAGACTGAAGTGATCGCTGCACTCCTTGGAGCTCAGTTTCAATTTTGTTGTATATCGTTTCTTTCTTGGCCTCTTACTTTTCTGTGATCTCTTCTATAGCTTGATTCAAAGTCGCGAGGAGAAAGTTGAAGTCATCTGGATTGAGCGTGGTATTCATCTTGGTCATGGTCGCTTTGGATTTCTTCTTAACGAAAGACTTCGAAGGTGACCCTTTTCTTTTCTTTAGAACTTCGACTTCATCTTCTAGTTGTTGTTCAACTTCTTGTATGTTTTTGTCATTACCTTCTTCATCTGGTGTGACGGAAGTTGTCCTTACAGAGTGGCTATCCACATCTTGAATCTCTTCAGTTTTCTTCGTCTCCTTTGTATTTTTTGTATTATTTGTCTTACTGGGCCCAAGTGTGTCCTGCACAGCTTCTGGGTTGCTGATATCTGAAATATCCATTGGATCTACTGCAACGACGAGGTCTGCTGACTATTCCTTGGTGATCTCTTCAAGGTCTTCTTCTGTCAGTTTATAATAGGACTGCAGTTGTTCCTGGTGCTCATCAATGCATGGAGTTAGGTATATGAAGTGGCGGTCTACACTGAACTTCATTAAGGGTCTGAATCTATGGAGTGTGTTCGGAGTAATGCTAGGTGTGGCTTGTATTGAGGTCTTCAACTGGATGTAGTATCTATGAAAGAGGGTATTCGACTGCCATTACCTGTTCATATCTTTCATGTACCATAATGTACTGAACTTCGCAGCCAATGGTTCAAACGGTAGGGTTTCAGGAAAAATGACATCCTCCGTCATCTCCCATGCTATGAAGGTGATCAGGATGAGAAGCCAACTGAAGTGGAACTCATATCCTTGGTCTTGTGATTCTCTGCAGTCCAATTCAATTTGATCTGCTAAGTACTTCGACCAGTTCATTTGGAATCCTTCTACGCATTTTCTTGCGAGATCAACTACAAACCCAGATACTTGCATCGGTTTGTTCTTGCGGACTAAATTTCCTGCAATCATCTAACAGGCGAGGTGCACTATGCCATTGTCAATAAAGGTTACCTTGTAACCTCTTGCACCTTTTCCAACATTTCCATAGGCCTCTTTAATCCTCTATGAAAGGGCGCGATCTGCGGTCTTTCCAGGGTAATAGTCTTGCGGGTCAGGGCCCTGCATGCTCAGCCCGATGATCTGATTGATCAACACCGGATCAATCGTTATATGCCAGTTCAAACAAAGATATCCTCCATGGTAGCTTTCCAGTAGCAATTTTACGCAAGCGTTCACCTCCTGGTGCCTGCCAAAGTGTGGAATCTTCATTACATTAAGTAAGGTGGACTGCGCAAGGTTCATCGTCCATTGCTGAGGGATGATCTTGGAATTCTTCCCCTTTGTCATCGTCAGATACTTGTGCGGGGCAAGCATACTATAGGATTTCCAGTCACCAAGGTTCAAGTCACAAAACTTCAATGCCGCGAGCTTGGTCTGCTCAGTGCAAACTGTGCGCACTCCCTTCAGTAGGTACGCAGTGATCATAGGATAGTTGTAATCTCGGGGCACACTGTCACGGTTGATTTCACCTTTCAGAGGAGGTATGTAAGAGGGCAAGATGCTCGGGATCCATTTGGCATTCGCGATGTTAGCTCTATGTTTAGCACATTTATTGGTGGTCTGTCGGGATGGTCCAGCTTGAGCAATGGATGGAGAAGATGCTACTCCTCTTGACGATGAGGCTTGGACTCCGGTGGACATTCCTCTTTCTGACATAACTCTTTTGGTTCTTAAGCTAGCGAGTACTTCTCTCACCAATTCTTTTACTGCGCTAAGCTCGTCGGACATGTAAGCTAAGGATCACTTTCTCAGGTTGTCAATGGGATGAAGGTACCGTTATCGAGTAGAGAGAAAGGTAGGGTAGTCACTATTCCACAATGCGGGTATTCTGTGAGCTCAAGTTCTCAATTGGCAAAAGTGTCTTTTGGGCATGGCGAGACAGAATAAGTAAGTAAAGTTGTAACAGACTGCTTGCAATGGATAGGAGGGTCCATTGACTCTTGATCTATCCATTATGGCGTAGTCTAATGGTCAGGTCATAACTTACTTTCGAGCCGTTCGGGCCATAAGCGGAACATGTATATCGTCGTCTAACGACTATATTACTTCAACATGGCGAAGTTCCATATGTCGTTGTTCTGCTATCCCGACGAAGCTCAAATTCATCATGTTTTCCTTCTGTGAGGTTTCCTCTCGAATGTTCTATAATTTCTCCTACTTCTCTTTCTTCTTCATGAGTTTTCTAGCCTTCTTCCCAATGAGCTTCGTCTCGGTCATCCTTTTTTCATTCTGATTCTTTTCTTCTCTTGGCATGGTAACTTCGCAGTGCTGAGATTCTTTCTTCAAATCCACGGGTATTACTTGTCCAATATATTTTTCGGTCCCCTGGGGTTCTTCTAGCGTTCTGTCAACTTCGTCATCCAAGTTCCTGGGGTCAAGAACCCTTGATCTGTTCTCCCGCTCTTCAATAAAATGCGCGATCCTTCTAGTCATGAAGTCTCTTAACTCTTGTCTCTGTTGTTCTAGGTCCTTTTCTGCTTCCTATTTTTTGGCTTGATCTTTCTCAATCCAAGGTTTACCAAGTAACATAGTAAACGAGGCACTGTCCTCCACGAATTTAACAATCTCAAAATCTTCTTCTGTCGAAGATCCATGAGCATTCATAGATATCTGAGTGAGCTTTCCACATAGGTTTACCAGCTTTCCTCTAAATAACCCTATTCCTCCTAATGAAGGGGTCATGTCAGGTCTTCCTATAGCTTTCTAGGTTCCTTCTGTCATAATGTTCACCTGTGTTTCTTCATCCAAAACACAGTCAATGTCGAAGTCTCCTATTCTCACTTCGATCTGTTCTTTCTTCTTGAAGATTTGTAATAAGCTAAGGTCTCTATGATTGTTAAGGGTTTCTTGCATTTTCATCAATACTTTCTCTAATTTTTTCTGGGGTTCCTCTATAATCTGAGTCTCTGGATCTCCTGCTTGCTCTATATTCAGCTCTATATTTAGCTTTATAAATCTAATATAAATTAAGTTGTCAACAAGAGAAAAAATCTCACCAAAGTCAATTCCCTCTACTCGAGAATAACCTTTTGATACTAACCGAGATTTGTATTTCTCCACTTTGCCTTTTGCATTCAACTTCTTCTTAAACACCCATTTGTTGCCAATGGGATTTATTCTAGTAGGAAAATCCACTAGATCCTTCGAGGCTCCCATATCAGTGTACAATACATGGGACCAAACTCACAAATAACATACCCAACATTCTCCCACTTATTTTTTTCTTTGCATACAGGGGGTTAAAATATTACATAGTAAACAATCCAGGGTAGTAATTCAAATAAATCCTTTACACCTGTACTACCCCATTTTTGAGTCCCTAGATTAAATAATGTATTTTGTTTTATGAAAGGTTGGAGCGCCCAAACAATTAAAAGAGGACGAAGTGCCTAGGAAATGTAATTCTTTGTTCATTATTAATAATAAAATAAATCACTAGATTCAAGGCAGACAAAGTCAAGAGTTATAGGGGGACATGATTCCATGAGAAGGGGGGGGGCTTAAGGGGATAAGCATTTTTATTATCTTTTTATTTACCCATAATTATTTTAATTGAGAGAAGTGGTTACATGAACTTCTTGGGGAAGGCCATGTGGTTCTTTATTTCCAAGTAAATATATAATCACATGTTTGGGATGTTTTGGGGTTCACACTCTCCATTCACTCTTTGACTTATGAATCCTCATTCATCCTTGATCTTGGCTGGGGAAAAAAATGAATTGTTGGGAAAAGAGCCATTGTTTATTGGCATTAGTAATTGTTGGTGTATTCCAACCATGATTTGATGTATCTATTCCTTAGATGCATTGGCATGTATTAAATTTTATTCACAGTTGCAAATCCTAAGAGTTCCAAAATGCAGATTCTTGACTAGATGCACTAGAGCATTGGAAATAAGTGGACATCTTGAGGGACTATGTGGAAATGAAGGGGATTCATTATATTTGTGTGGTGCAAGATGGAGAGAAGAGAGATGGTGTACTTTGGATTGTTGTGTGTTGAGAAACCTATGAGATATTAAATGTCAATTGCTTTGGGAAGTTGAGTGCCATCTAAGAACCTGTCCTTATGGATTCATAGCCCTGGATCAAGGGTGAATTGTTGTTGATATTTGGAACAACAACTTCTATGGCTGGGTGGAATGTCCTTGGTTTGCAGCCAGTTGGTGATAGGTTTTATTAAAGATAAGTGCTCTCTACCATGTTTTTCTATGCTTGTATGTTTATTTCCGCTATGTATTAATTATTCCTTTGGTATTCGTATTTGTAATATGCATTCTTGTTGGTTATTTCTGTGCATGGGATGTTTAAATATTCTTTTATGATGTAGCATGGATCTTGATTATTGCATGTGAGTCTTTCGTGGTTCTTTTTCAATTAAATGCTATCATAATTTGAAATCAGTTTTGAAGTGTGTTTTTGGAGTAGCGTGGCCAACTTGTGGGTGGATGGGTATGTTACAAATTGGTATCGGAGCTCAAGGTTCAACTCTGAGCTTGTATGGGCCAAGAACTAGTGCAAATTTGGGTAAAAAATAATTGTTACATATTTGTTTGTGACAAATTAGGGGAAAAATAGAGAAAGACCCAAAGAGACAGAAAATGCACAGGCGAATTCAAGAGAAAGAGTCATGAGTTTAGGTTTGAGGAAAGACTTGGAGGAATCCTTGAAATGGTTAAGTCTCAAATAAAATTATTTTCCTGTAGAAATCCTATGTTTTGAGTTGGGATGAATTGCAGTCGTTGATTTGGAATAGAGAATAGATCCCCTCCCTTCGTCAGAGTGCACAGTTGTTGAAGTGTTCGAGTTTAAGGACCTGTATGGAAGTTTGACGACATAAAATACTTAGAGTCATCAATGACCATTGATTCAGTGTGGCAAGATCATCCCGGCTGTTGATTGGAGGATGAGGTCATCAAAATGTTCTATATCTAGGTTGCGATGGGAATCCCATGGGTTAGTTTCAAAGCAACGAGTATCGTTGATCTATCAAGGTGTACTCAGAGAAGCAATCTGGATCGTTGTTTGGAGTGGGGTCATTGGAGTCTGATGGTCAGAGTAGCCTCAAATGCTCAACGTAGAGGAATTATAATGGGGAAGGCTCCGAGAGGAAACCTAGATCATATATTTGCATGAACCAGGAAGTAATATCAACCATAGATTGACATAGGATCCTGTTAAGTGAGGCTACGAAGAAGAGCGACGACATGCTGAGGCGTAGTGCCATCGATCCCAGAGGAGGACACGTCACAAACTGTAACTCGTAGAAAGGTTCGAGTGTGGGTTAATCGGTTTAAATCTTGGGAACATGTGAAAAAATACTAACCCTTAGATCTATTAGTTGAGATATCTCAACCATTCATCGAAAGGGTGTTGGTCAGAGTGAGTGGCGGTCTTGATGGGGGAATACATTCTGATGGGGAGTACTCCGAGGAATAATCTAGATCGTTGATCGGAGGGTGGGAGTGACGAATGAAAATAGTTGATATTTTATGGGATCCACATGGTCGAGTAAGAAGAGGGAAAGGGCATGGATGTTAATCGTCAAGCGAGTTAATAACATCGATGAAATCAAATCAGTTGATTTCCTGACTCCTAGGAACATCAAATCTGTCAGAGGATGCTATTGTACTGAGGCTATCAAAGTGGGATGAGAAGTCAAGTGCAGATTCACTCTAATGGAGAGACTCTGATGATGAATAAAGGCTCCAAGTATTTCAGAGCTGTTGATTTGGAAGGTTTCCAATAGGGAGTCCAACAATGTTCGGACTGCAATTTTCGAGAATTCATGTAGCCAAAAAATTGAAGTTTTCTGACAAAAAAGACTCCAAGGGAGAGTCCCAATAGGCCTGTGGAGTTATAGATACATATTGGAAAGGAAAAGAAGATAAATGGCTCAGATTTCTTCTGATTTGAGATTGGCGGTGCATATTGCACGTAGGCAAAACTATTCCACAATTTCAAAAAAAAAAAAAACGTCTAGATCCATTTTATTATTTTGTCCATAACTAGATAAAATTACATCATATTGGGATGAAACGTATGGGTTTTTTCTGTAGAGAGGAGATATAAAAAATTTCCAGGGAGATCCATTGTCTATTTATGCTTGAATTTGTCAGAAATTGCAAAATAACGGTTTTTAAAGATCTAGGTCCAGATCATTGGTAGAGGTCCAAATTAAGATGAAAGCCTTGGAGAGATTCCAAAAACAAAACACATAAATAACCCATGAAGGAACTAAATAAATTCTAAGAAGAATGAAGTGGAGATGCTGAAATAGGCCAAAATCCACTATTTCGGGCCACTTTTTTGGGATTTTTGAGATTTTCATAGCAGAAAAAGTGACCCTAGATCAAAAAACTAGAAAATTTTATTTACTTAACATTTTATATACTCATAAATACATACAACTTTGGTATAGGGAATTTTTTCTAGAAATGCACATACTGAGAAATAGCCAGTTTTGCTAAAAAATCTACTTTGAAAAAAAAAGGTAAAAGGGACAAAGTTGCAGATTCCAGATTGCTGCAATTTTTGACTGGAGCATCTGCTTGAAAATTTAAGATTTGTTATCAATTTCTTGCAATTATAACTATACATTTCTCATACAAATGTTTCTCTATTTCCTCACATATTTTCTTCTGCAGTTGACAGAAGTTGACATTTCAATAAAATTACACCAGTGGAGAAAATGCACAAATGGCATGAAAGTGGCTTTTTAGAAAGCCACAAATTTCAGCTCAGATATCGGATTGGGGCTTGAGTATAGTCGTTGGAAATAGGATTTATAGGAGAATAAACTGGAATCATTATAATTTGGAGAATTATGATATAAATATTCATAAATTGAGCAAGAAAAGGACATGTAGCATTAATTGACAAATTTTTATTATATGCATAATTCTAACAAAAAGGGTTGCTTGAACATTTTGCAGAGTTAGGGGATATAAAAATATTGTTTCAAGATAAGAATTCACATTTGGGACATGGAGGAAGAAGAGGGAACCTTCAGTCATGATAAATAAGCCAAAGGTCAAAATATCAGTGTTGGTAATGCAGAGATAGAATAAAATGGGCACATGAGTAGAGGGGAACAAGAAACCTTAATAATGACTGTGAGAAGCCTAAAAATAGAAGGGAAGAGCTACAAAGAATATAATGAGAGGTTGATGAGAGAAAAAAATCAAATAAATTTTCAAGTGATGGAAATCCGAAATCAATTGCATAGGAAAGCAAAGAATGGATCAGACTGAAGGACGGAGCAACAGATAAGACATTATGAAAGAATAGATAACTACAAAAGAGTTGGTCATTCAAGGAGTGCCAATAGAAATCATAGACATCACTCACCTCCTTAGTTATCAAGGAAATTTTATATATGTGAAAACTCCATAAGCAATCCATAAGTTTCTCCTATTAGACACCAAAGAAGAAGACATGAGATGGATAGTTTGCAAGGAGAGATAAGGAAACTCAAGACACCACACTTTGATGGTGAAACAAAAAGGGAAGATGATGTCGAAGCATGGTTTCTTGGAATTAGGAAGTATTTTCAGTTGCACAACTACTCATCTAACCTAGAAGCTAGAATTTTTGCTTATCCAGGAGGATCTTGGTGGCCACCCACCTTGTCCAACTGGCTCAATTTGTTTTTGGAAACTTACTATTTTTAGCAGTTTTTCGGTTTCTAAACTTCCGGGGCCATTTCGAGGGCCTAAATGATGTTTTTTCGTGATCATACACCTCAATGATATCTTAAGAATCTGATTGATCCCCCTAAATGAATCTCCTTGTCAATACGTTTCCAACGAGCTATCGTGCGCCCTAAACCAAGATCGTATGCAAAAGTTATGACCCAGGGAAGTTGATGTACTAACTTACCCCAATGGGACCCACATGGATTTTGGCGCTTCATCTCCTAGGGTTAGGTTTTTGGATGTATATGGTTTTGGAATTCATGCTTATTGTAAAAATTCCTTCAGAGCCTCATTGTACTCATCTTCTTGCAAATGAGCATAGCCGTCACATCTCTTCTCAGAGATAAGTTGCCACCATTCTAGTAAGCTTGTTTTCAGTCTGCATTTTACAGTTTTCATCATATTTCTTATTTAATAGAAACCAAGTTTTACTATATATCTGTTATTGTTCACTGTGTCTCTTTGTTAATATTATAAATCTTTGGTTTCATTTCGTTCTACTCATAAATATGGATCAGTGGTATCAGAGCGGTCTGCTCCTTGTCATTTTTTTAATGCATGTCCCTGATGTGGTCAGGGTATAGAGAGTTGGGTCTCAAGATTGTTTCTCTTGAGGAAAACTTCTCTCGCATGCCCAAGAAACCATCCATGGCGGGAGAAAATAAATATGACAGGACAAGATATCCTTTAAAAATGTTGCTCGAGGAAGCCCTTGAGAAACAAAGGAACGATATGATGAACAACTTTGCACAAATCCTTCGATGGCTACCGACAAGCGATGCATCCACCTCAAGCGGAAGAGCCATGCCCTTCAAGGTATATATAAACTTTTATATTCCTATATTTGAAGGTCAAATAGATGTTGATGTCACAGATAAATGGTTAAACCTTCTAGAAGGGTATTTTTCTATCCACAACTTTTCCGGTAGAGAAAAGATTATGTTTGCACTCCTCAAGGTCGTCCCCCATGTCAAAGATTGGTGGGGGAATTTTTGTGAGAAAAAGGAAATAGAGGGATCCATATTATTTGTAGTTGCACCCGCTTTGGGTTCCTTCAGAGATTATATTAAGGAACAATACTACCCTATTAGAAGTTATGACGACTTGTATACAAGATGGACCACATTGCGGCAGGAAAGAGACCAAACAGTGCTAGAGTTCACTAATGTCTTCCATACCTTGCACACCAAACTCGATATCAAATATTCTGAGCGACATCTGGTGCTCAAGTACCACGATGGTCTGCATAGATACATCCAAACATAAATGGAGTTTTTAGGCATCTCATCCTTGGGTGCAGCCTATTGATATGCCGTCAAAATCGAGCATAAGATGAATCAAAAGCCACGACAGTTTGAGTCTGGGAACATGTCACAATAGAATAAGAGAAAGGGACTCCCCAAACCATAGAATAAAGGATATAGTAAATATGGGCAACCTCGGGACAACCATTCCTAGTCGCAAGAAAAGAAGGAAAATGGGAAGACAAAGAAAGATACCGGGAAGTGGTGCAACTTCCATAAGAGCCCCTGGCATCACACTCCTAATTGCTACTCAAAGCAGTCATTGATGGCTGAGGTAAAAGCCTATGAATCATATGTGGGTTTTGAATCTGAGTGAGAACTAGAAAACGAGAGACATATCATTAATGAAAAACCTAATGCCATCGTTGCTACCACCAAGATCCATGCCGGTGAACCTTATGGGACAGAGGAAGGAGAGCACCTCTTTCATTCACAGATGTGGGTAAAAAGAACTCTTCTTCACTTCATCATTGATAATGGTATCCATAAGAACCTCATCTTAGGATAGGTCATCAAGTGGCTAGCCCTGCTGAGAACACCGCACCCACAACCCTACACCGTCAGATGACTCCGTCAAGGAAGCGATCTTTGTGTCAGCCAACAGTGTCACATGTCATATGGCATCAAGTTATTCAAAGATGAGGTATTGTGTGATCATGCTCCCATTGAAGTTTGTGATGTTCTTTTGGGCACATGAATAGGTAGGAGTGCCTATATCTTCAGTGAGATCAATTATTCCTCCTAGGATATATGCTAGCCAAGTTGCATTGGCTTCTTCACTTATGAACCTACGAGTTGTTTTAAGGAGGTTTGGTATGATGCCTTGGCGGAGTTGTGTGATGGATGGGTGATAATTCCTTTTCAGAAGGCAGTGGTTGATTTCAAGACTGTAGCAAATACATATTTGTAAATGGTAGGTTTGGTGGAGTGGTAGAGGGAGTTGACTAGTGGTGGTGGAAACACTTCCCTCATAAAGAGAGTGTGTTAGCTTTTGGGGTTACTCTGAAAGTGTTTACACTATCTTTGGGGGTGCTTCATGAGATGTGGGGAACATGGTGTGTGATTAGCCCTTTGATTGATCCATGATGGACTTACACATTTTAGGTGGCTTACTCATTGGTTTCTAGACCTCATGTGGGTGTTTGATTGACATTCTTCCTTGGGGCATTGGATAGTTTCAGACGACTTGTTGACATTCTACATGCTAGCCACATGGAGGGTTTCCTTCTTTAAGAACACCCTACATTGGAGGAGGACCTATTTTCATTTTGGAGGAGGGATTTGAGCCCTATATAACATTGGGATGTTTGCATGGTGTCTTGGATTTGACTTGGAAATGATTGGGTTGCGAAAGTGATTGCTGTAATGTCCCTTTCCAAATAGGAGCTCCAGAGAGGAGGCTTAATAGTCTAAACTGCCCCGTTAGACTATAGTCAGGGCTAGAAAATGGGTAAAAGGGTTACTAGAGGTCACTCCAGTCAAAGGTGTTATCTTTGGAAAGTGACATTGAGCTAAAAGTGGTTAAAAGCACTTTCAAGTCATTATGAGATAAAAATAGAATAGATGAGATAAAATTATAAGTCAATAGTGAATTAGGTTTAGTAATGAATTAGGGTTTCAACAGTCAATTAGGTTTTAAGAAATATATAAGAGAAGGGTCAGTGACCTAATTCATCATTATGCATATTATGACTTGTCATTGAGGAGAGAGGCACATCTCAGAAGAGATAGTTCAATGGATTCCAAGAGGAAGACACCAGTTGTCTGATTTCGGTGTTGAGAGACACACCCTAGTCAATGGGAAGATCACACAGGTATTCCATCATTCTTCATCTACAGTTACATAGGGTCCAACATTAAGGGCTCACTTATCCAAGGTGAGGGTGCCACTTCTGAGGAGGTTCAGTGGATCGACTTGTCCCATCCATGGAGAGTTCAGAGATTCCCCTCCGACCCAGTTGAGAGGAAGGCAAGGCGCATATGTTTCCTGGTTCCTCATCATATTCCAACAGAGGAATCATATGGGGCACATTTTCCAGACTTGGAAGTGCGACACTTTTGGCAGACACATTCGAGGTTCCCAAGCGAGCATCAGATCAGATTCATGGAAACCCTTCTGACCCATTTCCCAGTAGGTTAGGGTGATCATTTTGAGATACTTCTCAGCCGATTCCGATGGTGGAATCACTATGGCGCATTTTTCCAGAGAGGGAGGGGTGAATTCCCCCAGGGGGATCCATCCGAGGTCCAAACACACCAGCAGAGGGGCCAGACAGTCACCAGGATTGTGAGGCAGAGAAGGGTGCATTTTTTGGGATAGTTTCCAAGCATTTCCGAGAGATATAGCCACCAGGGTGAACTTTCCAGACTTGCAACAGTTGTCGTACGAGCTGGCATATCCACAACAATTCTTCATCTCATCCATTGCATTCCACAACATTCTTCGGGTATCGGGTATTATTGTTTTATTTTCTTTTGTATTCCGGCTAAGATCATTTTATCATTGATCTAGCCAAGTGATTCATTTTATTCAGCCGCATGCGGCATTTGTACTCCATGGAGATTTCATAATATAAGTTTTGTAGTCTTTTGTTGCCATTATTATTTGAAGGCTCATTTATATGCTGTAAACAATTAATCTTACACACACATTAGTAGAGTTTCCTAGACTAGCCAAGTCAGGAAAATTACAATTGTGCAGGCATAATGGAATGAAGGAATGCATTTCCTCGGAGGTATGTTGGAGCATTGGAGACTTGCTTGTGGATTGGAAACACCTTGAATTTTGACATCTGTCACTTGTAGAGGGAGCGGTTCACATGTGTGAACCTACTTATTTTATGTAGGTTGCTTGTAGTGGATTAGGTCCACTTATTATTGTAGAGATCCCTTCACTTATCATATAGACAGAGGAAGGAGAGAGTTATTCTTATCATCATCATTGTACTATTTTATTTGTACTTGTATTATAGAAGTAAGGTGCTAGTGTTCATGAGGAAACCCTAGGAGACATTATGAAGAGGAATGAGGACATATTTGTTGGAATATTGCTCTTGTGAGGTACCAGGGTTTGATCTTGGGTACAAGACATTGGAGATGATGATCTCATGATCATCAATGCTTAGAGAGATTACATCTTATATTTCTTGGGTTAGAGATGTAGGAGGAGCGCTAATCTCTCTCTCTCTCTCTTTCTCTCTCTCGTTCATTCTTCATTGTACTTTATATCTCTTGTATTGAGGCACTAGGGTTTTTTGAGAATTATTGAAGTATATGGTTAGGGTTTGATCCATAGGAATGAATTGGATTTATGGTTTGTAGATAAAACCTAAGTTGTATTTGAGGAGGAGGAGAAGAGGAGACACCTTGCATGAGGCCAAGGAGGACTTGCTAGTGTGACTCTAGCTTGTTGGAGTATCATTGGTGGACCTAGGGTTTTTCATGTTCTTCCCTAGGTTTTGGAGAGCTTGGAGGGTTATACCACCTTATATTAAGCTAAGAGTATGTACTTGAACTTCATATATTATCTATATATGTGAAGCTTTCATCCATCCAAAATTGTCCTATTGCATATTTAATTTTCAACTATCATTCTCTTCGTGGTTTGGTAATTTCCAACACTTATATATCTTGTTGATTTGGCATAAGTTGAGGTTGTAATTATTAAGGGTTGAACATTGATATTGAATACAATAAAACATAATTTACTGCTATAAATATTGTTGTCATAAAGTGACTTTCAGATCTAGTTTATGCATGATAAGATTGCCCTAGAATGTTGAAACTTGTGGCATAAGCTTGATATATTTTCTCTTGAATTTCCTAGTGGATTAGGGTTGTTAACAAGTGAAATATAATCCATTGTTGCTATTTTTTTATTATATTTAATATCATCCCTAAGGATGTGAATTCTCAGGGACTATCTGGGAAACTCTAGGAAAGAGGTAAAAATTTTTAAGTTGCATTAAAGCTTGAATTTTGGAAATTTCTACAGTTAATCTAGTAATGATCCCTCATGTTGGTGCCCATAATAGTGTGTAAATCCTTAAGTGGGTACTTTCTTTCTGCTAGGAATGGGGAGGTTTCATGCCAATAATAACCTGCTAATGGTGTTCCCTCATTGTTTTCATAATTCTGTCATAAATCTGCAACAAGTTTGCTACCAAATTTGGTCCATAAATAGTAGTGTAACTACTCTTCTAATGCACCATGCTCATATGCCAAAATTAGGAGGGTAAATACATCCTTCAAAGGGTATCGTATTGTAGTTCAATAATAGGATATAACCCCTCTCTAATGTAATGTGCCCTCCATGAGTCAAAGATGAAATAGGAGTGTACCTCCTAGTGAATGCACCTTCATTACTTAACCAAGATTAGTCAATGTGCAATTGTTGAATGAGGCACCCTCTATCATGCAAATGCATGCTAAGCATAAGAAACTGAACCTGACACATTTATTTTAATAAGAATACAAATCTACAAGCATGCATCCACCTGTTGTAATTAACACAGAATCAAGGTCAAATTTGGCATAAAAGGAAACCCCCAACTTGGCCATAAACCAACCTATTGCACAACTAGAAAGAGGACAAAATCATTATTTTCTTGAAGGTTGTCCCTAGCACACAAGTAACAATTCCACAATATTGAGTAACCATTGGAAAATAGCCCAAGAAAGGATGTTAAAAAGTAGGATCAACAACACATCTCTTCATGATGGAACACAAATTAGGGAAACAAATACCATTCAACAATGCTACTTCCCTCAATGGTTTTTTCTTGAAACACTCATAAGATTGATTCACAAGTTTTAGTAATTATTCTATAGTATCATGAACTTGATTTAGCTCAACATCAAAGACATTGGCAGGTAATTCAACCTCAATCATTATGTTCCAAGGTTCCCTTTGTAAATGCTCATAACCTAGCTTGCCCTAATTGTTTACCCCTAGATTAGATCTATGCCACCCTCCAAGGAACAATAAAATTCTTGTAAGATTGTGCACTATCCAAACATGTTAATATTTATAAGGTTCAATATATACTCCTTGGGTACTCATCAAGGCTATCTTCAAGATCAAAGCCTATAAAATTAAAGTACCTAAAAATAGTCACCCATTGATTTGAGATTATTGTGTAGTCCTTAGTTGTTTCCTTTGATACTTTCTTATCTTCTCATAGAAATTAATAGACACATAGGGAATATCTTTAATTATTGGTAGTGTCTCATGTTTTCCATACGCTACATGGGTGTTAAGACAAATAACGCTCTTCACTTTTTTTTGCAATCATTGCCTCCAAAGAAATTTGTTGTAACGTCATGATAGTTATGTTAGTACCTTAGCAAATCAAATATAGTCTCCCCATAAGAAATAACATTAAATATGTATAATTGCATCATACACATAAATGAATTGATGTAATACTTGAACAACTCCTCAATCTGTTAGAGAGAAATCTATGTAATACTTGAACAACTCAACAAAATGGCAAACAACTAAAGACATGACACAAAAAGCATAGGATTCTTAGGGCTTCCAAGAAAATAAGCATGGGCTAGAAAAAATTTGAAGAGGAAGATGCATAAATGAAGGGTGAAAAGTACTAAGGAATGAACGAATGAGAATTTGGTCGAGGGTGAGGTTTTAAACATAGAATCTTTGCCTGATGCCTATGCTCAGTAGAGTTTAAAGAGATGGTACTCAATGGATAGACCAAAAGAACCCTTTCCATCCCATCAAGCGAATAAGGGAATCATGTCATTGAGCAGGAGATTTGTGATGTTGTTGGCACTAAATATTACACCCTTGGAATATTGGTGCCAACTTCAACATCTACATATAGCATAAGAGCATATGATTAAAGGTGAACTTTGTCATATCTGCATTCTCTAGTTTTTCTTCCTACTCATAATCTTGCAATACAAGTAAAGAAAGTGTTTGATTCAATTGCACAAATAGTGGGTTTATCAATAGGTTTGGTAGTTGGAAAAACTTCAATAATAGCTTATACTGCTCAATTCATTAAGCACCATAGGAATTCCATGCAAAATCATAGCAAGCCCGAGGGCATGGAGATGGTTACTTTAGGAATCTCTATGGATGTTTTGTAGCTACACTTTGATGTCTGATGGAACACATTTCTAGGTTGAGGGTTTCACACTAGAATATCTTTGATATTTGGTTGTTGATGAAACTGGTAGGATACTTAGAGAATAATATTATACTGGCTACCTAATGTACTCAATGTTACACAACCAAATCAATGTGGAACTGATGGAGCTACATGGAAAGAGAAGAGAGAAGAACAATTACATAAGTTTTATATCAGGACTTGTGTAGTAGACATAAAGATGAGAAATTTGTCATTTCATTGCAAGGTGAAGGTTGTGTCACATAAGCGCAGAGTTCAACATTCACCTTTCAACTTCACAAATATATTTGAAGATTGTGTCCCTGAGATACCTATTATAATATTTATGGAAGAACTATTATGATTGATGAAGCATGATGAATAT
>WSFP011452002.1:0-19643 GCA_009831015.1 Picea engelmannii
CCTATCAAAAAGTCTCCCAAAAACCAGTCCAAGACACAGGAAAAGAAGGGTCATGGAAAGACAAATAAGGACACCAAAAAATGGTGTGATTTCCTCAAAATCCCCTCGCACAACACCGATGAATGTCACTCAAAACAGTCATTGGTGGCTGAGATCAAAGACAAGGATCTGAACCCTGGTTCTGAATCTGATTCTGAAAAAAATGGTGAAGGATAGATCATTGATGCAAACCCCACTACTATTTTCGCAACTGTAACAATTAAACCAGAAGAAAAACCAGATCCTGAAGAGGGCGAGTACCTTTTTCATTTGCATATGTGGGTGAAGGGGAGCCCACTGCATTTTATTGTTGATAGCGGAAGCCAGAAAAAACTCATCTCAGCAAAGGTCATCAAACAGTTGGGATTTTCGACAACACCACACCCACAGCCATACAACATCGGGTGGCTTAGGCAAGGATGAGATCTCTATGTCAGCCAACAGTGTCAATTTTCATACAGCATCCAACCCTTCAAGGATGAGGTATTATGTGATGTTGCCCCACTGGATGTCTATGATGTTCTCTTGATCCTACCATATATGTTGAGGCAACATGTTGTTTATGAGTCTCGACACTCTAGTGTCATTGCCACTTTGGAGGGTCATCTCTACAGAATACCAGAGGTAGTTTCGACTACTGTTCCACCTAAAAAGTGTTTCAAGGTAGTATCTCATACTGCAAAATTCATCTTCTTCACAATCTGTTTAAAAGGAGAACAAAAGGACGCTGCAACCACTACAGCCTTGCCCCAAGCACCTTCTATCCAACAGAAGCAGGTCGAAAAGGATACAACAAAGTGAAAATATTCCTTCTATACATCGTCCTCTCATGTATCTCGACTTGTTGAACAACCTCAACCTCAACAAGTTCATGACAGATTTCCACAAACTGAGCAGCGCGACATCTCGAGCAAGACAAGTAGCTCACCAAGATGCATATTCAACAAATGCTTTTCCCTCTCCCCCGGGAACTCAACACAATGGTTACCATTTCTTCCTAAGGAGGGAGGATTGATCCAGGTGGATATCGGTGGCCACCCACATTTTTCAAATTGCTCAAAATAGTTTTCTGGCAATTTTGGCAATTTACTATTTTTAGTAGGTTTTAACTTTCAGAGCCATTTTGAGGGCCCAAATGAAGTTTTTTTGAGATAGAGATTCTAAATGATATTCAAAGGCCTGACTGAGCCCCAAAAGTGAATCTCCTTGATAATACCCTTCTAATGAGCTATCACACGCCTAAAACAGAGATCGTATGCAAACGTTATGACCTCGGGAAGTTGATGTACTCACTTACCCAAATGGGGCCCACATGACTTTTGGCACTTCATCTCCTAGGGTTAGGTTTTTGGATGTCTAGGGTTTTTCTCATTCCTGTTTATTGTAAAAATTCCTTCAGAGCCTCATTGTAATCATCTTCCTACGAATGCAAGTAGTCGTCACATCTCTTCTCAGAGATAAGTTGCCACCATTCTATCGAGTCTTTCACTCTGTATTTTAAAGTCTTTGTACATTTATTTCATTAATAGAAATCGTGTATTATTGTATATCTTTGTTTATGGTTACATCTCTGATACATTTCCATTATATTATTGAATATCTGCGATATCTCTGTGCATTTCTTTATTATATCTTCGATCTAATTTCATGCCGAAAATAATCTGGATCAGTGATATCAGAGCAGGCTGCTCTTGATTGTTTTTTTTTTTTGCATGTCCCTGCTGAGGTCTGATTATATAAATTTGGATCTCAAGCTTGTCTCTCTTGAATACAATCGCTCTCCCACGCCCAAGAAACCCTCAATGGCAGAAGAAAAGAAAAACAAAGGAGCAGACGATCTTATCAATCTGTTGCTTGAGCAAGCTCTCACACGACAGAGGGACGAAATGATGGAGAATTTTTCCCACATCCTTCAATGCCTATTGATAGCATCAGGAGCATCTTCATCAAGTGGCCACTTTGGTGGCACCTAACCTTTCAAGGTACAAGTTAATTTTGATATTCTTATATTTGAAGGATAGATAGATGTAGAAGCCCTACAAAAATGGTTAACTCTGCTAGAAGGTTATTTCTTTGTTCACAATTTTTCCAACAAAGAAAAGATCACCTTCGCACTCCTTAAAGATCTCCCTCATGTCAAACATTGGTGGGAAACTTACTTGGAGCAAAGTTCCACAGAGGAGTCTAGAATATATGGGGTCGATCCCACTTGGTATTTTTTTGTGGATGTGGTAAAAGAACAGTATTACCCTGTTGGCAACTATGAGGAACAGTACATGAGATGGACCACACTGCGGAAAGAGAGGGGCTAAGCAAATTTGGAGTTCACCAATACCTTCCATACCTTTCCCACCAAGATGGGTATCAAAGACCCCGAGCGACATTTGGTTCTGAAATATCGTGGGGCTCTACATAGATACATCCAAACTGAAATGGATTTTCTGGACATCTCATCACTCGGTGCTGCTTATCGATATGCTATTAAAATTGAGCAGAAATTTAAGCACCACAATAAACGTGAATTCGGTTCTGCAAATATGCAACAACCAAAGTATGACAAAGACGGCCCTAACAAAAATTCTCCCGAAAACCAGTCCAAGACACAAGAAAAGAACGGTCATGGGAAGACAAAAAGGACACCGAAAAATGGTGCGATTTCCACAAAAGTCCCTGGCACAACACCGATGAATGTCGCTCAAAACAGTCATTGGTGGCTGAGATCAAAGACAAGGAGCCAAACCTTGTTTCAGAATTTGATTATGAAAATACTGGTAAAGGATACATCATTGATGCAGACCCCACTGCTACTGTCACGACCACAACAATTCAACTAGAAGAACTAGCAGATCTTGAATACAGGGAGCACCTTTTTCATTCACAGATGTGGGTGAAGGGGACCCCGCTGCATTTTATTGTTGATAGCGGAAGCCATAAAAACCTCATCTCAGCAGAGGTCGTCAAATAGTTGGGATTGTCGACAACACCACACCCACAGCCATACAACAATAGGTGGCTTCAGCAAGGATGAGATCTTCATGTCAGCTAATAGTGTCAATTGTCATACGGCATCCAACCATTCAAGGATGAGGAATTATCTAATGTTTCCCCACTGGATGTTTGTGATGTTCTCTTAGGCCAACTATATATGTGGAGATGCCATGTTGATTATGAGTCTCGACCCTGTAGTGTCATTGTTACTTTGGGGGGTCATATCTACAGAATACCAGAGGTAGTTCTGACTACTGTTCCACCTAAAAAGTACCGCAAGGTAGTATATCATACTGCAAAATTCAGCTTCTTCACAATCTGTTCAAAAGGAGAACAAAAGGACACTGCAACCACTATAGCCTTGCCCCAAGAACCTTCTATCCAATAGAAGCAGGTCGACAAGGATGCAAAAAAGTGCAAAGATTCCTTCTGCACATTGTCCTCTCATGTATCTTGACTTGTTGAATAGCCTCAACCTCAACAGGTTCATGACATATTTCCACAAACTAAGCAACACGACATCTCCAGCAAGACAAGAAGCTCACCAAGATGCAGATTCAACAAATGCTTTTCCCTCTCCCCCTGGAACTCAACGCAATGGAGACCATTTCTTCCGAATGAGGGAGGATTGATCTAGGTGGATATTGGTGGCCACCCACCTTTTCCAAATGGCTCAAAACAATTTTCTGGCAATTTTGGCAATTTACTATTTTTAGCAGGTTTTAACTTATGGGGCCATTTTGAGGGCCCAAATGAAGTATTTTCAAGATCAAGGTTCTCAATGATAGTAGAAGGCATCATTGAGCCCCCAAAATTAATATCCTCAATGATACCTTTCCAACGAGCTATCACACGCCTAAAACAGAGATCGTATGCAAAAGTTACGACCCCAAGAAGTTGATGTACTCACTTACCCAAATGGGGCCCACATGACTTTTGGCACTTCATCTCCTAGGGTTAGGTTTTTGTATGTCTATGGATTTTGGAATTCCTGTTTATTGTAAAAATGCCTTCAGAGCCTCATTTTAATCATCTTCTTATGAATGCGAGTAGTCGTCACATCTCTTCTCAGAGATAAGTTGTCACCATTCTATCGAGTCTTTCACTCTATATTTTACAATCTTTGTACATCTATTTCATGAATAGAAATCATGTATTACTATATATATGTGTGTGTTTATGGTTGCATCTCTAATACATTTATGTTATATTATTGAATATCTACGATATCTCTGTGCATTTCTTTATTATATTTCCGATCTCATTTCGTGCCGAAAATAATCTGGATCAGTGGTATCAGAGCAGGCTGCTCTTGATCGTTTTTTTCTTTTGTATGTCCCCGACGAGGTCTGATTATAGCAATTTGGGTCTCAATATTGTCTCTCTTGAAGAAAATTTCTCTCATACACCCAAGAAACCCTCAATGGTAGAAGAAAATAAAAAAGACAGAGCAGGCGATCCTATCAATCTATTGCTTGAGCAAGTTCTCCCGCGATAGAGGGATGAAATGATGAAGAATTTTTCCCACATCCTTCAATGCATGTCAATAGCATCAGGATCATCTTAATCAAGTGGCCACTTTGGAGGCACCTCGCCTTTCAAAAAACAATTTAATTTTGATATTCCTGTATTTGAAGGACAGATAGATGCAGAAGCCCTAGAAAAATGGTTAACTCTGCTAGAAGGTTATTTCTTTGTTCACAATTTGTCCAACAAAGAAAAGATCACCTTTGTACTCCTTAAAGCTCTCCCTCATGTCAAACATTGGTGGGAAACTTACTGGGAGAAAAGTTCCACAGAGGAGTCTGAAATATATGGGGTCGATCCCACTTGGGATTTTTTTGTGGATGCGCTAAAAGAACAGTATTACCCTGTTAGCAACTATGAAGACCAGTACATGAGATGGACCACACTGTGGCAACAGAGGGGCCAAGAAGTTTCGGATTTCACCAATACCTTCCATACTTTGCACACCAAGCTATGTATCAAAGACTCTGAGCAACATTTGGTTCTAAAATACCGTGGGGATGTACACAGATACTTCTAGACCGAAATGGATTTTCTGTACATCTCATCACTCGATGTTGCTTATCAATATGTTGTTAAAATTGAGCAGAAATTTAAGCACTAGAACAAACTGGAATTGGGGTCTGCAAATCCGCAACAACCAAAGTATGACAAAGACGTCCCTAACAAAAAGTCTCCTGAAAACCAGTCCAAGACATAGGAAAAGAAGGGTCACGGGAAGACAAAGAAGGACACTGGAAAATGGTGTGATTTCCACAAAATACCCTGGCATAACATCGATGAATGTCACTCAAAATAGTCATTGGTGGCCGAGATCAAAGACAAGGAGTCGAAATTCTGAATCTGATTCTGAAAATACTGGTAAAGGATAGATCATTGATGCAGACCCCACTGTTATTGTCACGACTGCAAAAATTCAACCAGAAGAACCAACAGATCCTGAAGAGGGGGAGTGCCTTTTTCATTCATAGATGCGGGTGAAGGGGACCCCACTACATTTTATTGTTGATAGCAGAAGCCAGAAAAACCTCATCTCAGTAGAGTTCGTTAAACAGTTGGGATTGTCAACAACACCACACCCACAGCCATACAACATCGGGTGGCTTTGGCAAGGACGATATCTCCGTGTCAGCCAACAGTGCCAATTGTCATATGACATCCAACCCTTCAAGGATGAGGTATCATGTGATGTTTCCCCACTGGATGTCTGTGATGTTCTCTTGGGCCAACCATATATGTGGAGACGCCATGTTTTTTATGAGTCTCGACTCGGTAGTGTCATTGTTACTTTGGGGGGTCATATCTACAGAATACCAGAGGTAGTTCCAACTATTGTTCCACCTAAAAAGTGTCGCAAGGTAGTATCTCATACTGCAAAATTCAGTTTCTTCACAATCTGTTCAAAATGAGAACAAAAGGACATTGTAACCAGTACAGCCTTGCCCCAAGCACCTTCTATCCAACAGAAGCAGGTCGACAAGGCTGCAAAAAAGTGCAAATATTCCTTCTGCACATCATCCTCTCATGTATCTCGACTTGTTGAATAGCCTCAGCCTCAACAGGTTTGTGACAGATTTCCACAAACTAAGCAGCACGACGTCTCCAGCAAGATAAGCAGCTCACCAAGATGCAAATTCAACAAACGCTTTTCCCTCTCCCCCAGGAACTCAACGCAATGAAGACCATTACTTCCTAAGGAGGGAGGATTGATCCAGGTGGATATCGGTGGCCACCCACCATTTCCAAATGGCTCAAAACAATTTTCTGGCAATTTTGGCAATTTACTATTTTTAGCAGGTTTTAATTTCCGGGGTCATTTTGAGGGCCCAAATGATGGTTTTTTGAGATAGAGGTTCTCAATGATATTTTAAGGCATGATTGATCCCCCAAAATGAATCTCCTCGATGATACCTTTCCAACAAGCTATCACACTCCTAAAACAGAGATCGTATGCAAAAGTTACCACCCCAGGAAGTTGATTTACTCACTTATGCAAACGGAGCCCACATGACTTTTGGCGCTTCATCTCCTAGGGTTAGGTTTTCGGATGTCTAGGTTTTTTGGCATTCCTATTTATTATAAAAAGGCCTTCATAGCCTCATTCTAATCATCTTCTTGCAAATGCGAGTAGCCGTCACATCTCTTCTCAGAGATAAGCTGCCACCATTCTATCGAGTCTTTCACTCTGTATTTTACAGTCTCTGTACATTTATTTCATTAATAGAAATCATGTATTACTATATATCTATGTTTATGGTTGCATCTCTGATACATTTCTATTATATTATTTAATATCTACGATATCTTTGTGCATTTCTTTATTATATCTCCAATCTCATTTCGTGCCAAAAATAATCCGGATCATCTCTTTTTGTTGAAACAATAAAACATAAAAGACAACGCGACGTCACGCAGAACTGCACTTGATAGGATTCAAGCAAATCTGATAGTAGCAACACCGTTCAAATATTAGTTGAATATGAGTAGGATGGTCAGATCTCTTGCGAGAGCATGATGCTAGATCATCAAGATACGCCTTGAATATGTGTCTAAGGTTGTGAAAATAAAATGTCATGGCCTGCTAAAAGGTGGCTCCATCATTATTTAGGCCAAAAGGCATCTTACAATACATGAACGTGCCCCAAGGACAAATAAAAGTTGTTTTATGATGGTCCTCGGGTTTGATTTGAATATGATTGTATCTCGAGAAACCATCCATGAATGAAAAGACCTCACAACCTGCACATTCATCGACAATATGATCGATGAACGAGGTGGGAAAGTTGTCTTTCGGATATACCTTATTCAAATCAAGGAATTCCATGCACACGTGAATCGTACCATGTTTCTTGTTAACCATAATCGGGTTTGACACCCATTTTTTCCACCGTACAGGGTAGATAAAACCGACTTTGAACAGTTTTTCTACTTCTACCTTAATTTCTACCACTTTTCAAGGATTGAACGAACGAAGATTCTATCGAAACGACTTGGCATCGGGATAATTCATAATTTCATGCTCTACAATTTGTGGGTCAATGCCTAGCATTTCCTTATAACACTAGGAAAAAACGTCGTGGAATTCCTTGAATAACCCAGTATAAGTTCGAATCTCTTTTGGGGAGCAGTCCTCTCTGATGAAAACATTCTCCACAACGCCATGGGTTTGTGAGATATCTATTGGAATCATTGTAGAGATACTTTCCATGTTACCCTTGGCATAAACTTCGTGCATAGCCAAAGGATTGATAGGACAAGAATTATCTCCATTCACGATCGAAAAAAATTCTCCCGCCTCTATTCTCCTTAACTTAGGAAGGAAGGAATATCTATGATGTAGATCATCCCAAGGTATATCGGGACCAGTCAATCCCATGAGAATCACCTCATCAGATGGAAAGACCAGGTCTAAAGGATCTTGAATGGCAAGAGAACCTTGAGCCCAAATAGGCTCTAGAACTGGATCTAACTCCTGTGGGGGAGTCGGATCAGGGTTGGCCAAATTTTTTTGGATAATGTTGTATGCAAACTCATTCGTGGACAAGGGCATGGCCATGCCAGGATTCCCTATCCCTTCCATCGAGGCTAATGGGGAAGGTAAATTCCATCGATCGTTAAATTAGCTCATTCAAAATGATGACACTTGTAGAATTAAAGCCCTAGGATGGTTGGGAACAACCTATGTAATGTTGATATCGCCAGAAGGCGACGGGTAATCAAAAGTTCCCATCAACGATGGAAACAAACTAGCACCTAAGTTGACAATGTCGAGCTATGGATTATAAATCATTGGTACCGTGGAAGCCCCCGATGAAGGGTCAAGATGGGAGAAGGACAACTGGTCAATGGTCACAATCCGGCCCTCATGCGGAAAACAAAAGACATGAAAAACCGTAGAAACCACTGCATGAATCACATAAGTCCAACTCCTTCCTAACAACAGGTTGTAGTCAAGAGGCGCATCGACCACTTCAACTTTGACACACATGGTTTTTCCTCCCAACTGCATGGGAAAAGAAGGAATGATTCCATGTGGTTTGAATGATCGACTGTCAAATGCCATAAGCAATGTAGGTGACGGAGACAATCCATGTTGGCATATGACCTTCTAACATGCCAATGAAATCATACAAGTCGAGGCACCCTTGTCAAACACTGTACTAAAAATGTTCTAAGTAAAATATTTTGTTGTATAGGCCACTACTATCTTAAATGCAACATGGTAGGGAAGACAAGGTAAGGGAAACTCTGGAGGACTTCCAAAGAAGACATCGTGCAAAGGATCTATGCCAAATCTTCCACAACAGAATAGTTTTGGGCGGCCCTCATGTTTGGATTATGAGAAGCCTTCTTAAACACACCTTTTGGGATGTGAGTCATCGTTTCTCCCGCCACCTTCTCAATCTAGAGAGGAGTCAGTGGATTAATGTCTTCTTTTCCCTTCTCGACCAATTCCTTCATTCTATAATATCAATCCTTGGTCGCTATATTAGCCTCAGCATTCATCATGTAAATATTTACAATCGGGTTGTTATTGGTAGGCGCGGGGGGCCCTTACTGGCCGTTGCCATGCTCAAGGATGTTGAAGCCTGAGCCATGTTTTTCCCTTATGGAAAAGGGTTTGTCAACATAGTAGTTTGTTGTTGCACCAATATCTTATGAGCTTCTGCAATCTGAGGGCACAAATGAGTCAGGTGGTCTTCCGTGCAAAGATTACATGGATAATTCGACTTCTTCTTCTTCGTTTTTCCCCCGCCAGCATTATTGGTAGTTGTTTTATCCCCTTTACCCTTATTTTTCTATTGTTTCTTCTTTCCCTTAGGTTTTTGGTTGGCCTTAAGTTTCATCGACTGCACACTATGTATGTCTGATGTTTGGGTAGGGGGAACAGCCAAACTTGAAGTCTGGTTGGCCATAGTCTATTGTATTGACAATTGTTGCAACTGAGTCGACAACAGGTCCGTGGAAATGTTTTACAATGAGCCCACAATACCGTCAGCATGGGGTCTAGACTTTTTCTTGGCCTTATCAAGAATAGACTGTGGCACATCTGGAAAAATATCATAGAGCATGCCAGACTAAGAGTAGATCAGTTCAAGTTGTTGCGCTCTCGTAATCGCATCCTCTCCTGAAAACACCCTGGAAGTCGCTACGTCCTTGGATATGCAGGGCACCAAAGACTTCAGGAACCACTCAAGAAAGTAATTAGGAGGGACCTGGACCTTAATTAATCTCTTTCGATGCCACCATTCTTGGATATTATCAGAGATGTGGTCGACCTTTGTTTGCTCAAAGTTGGCTAGCAATTCGGTGTCGACAGCGTATCTCACATGTAACTAGAAATAGTTCAAGAATACCATCGCCAAGTTGTTGAAGTAAGAGTACCTCGAGCGATCGATCTCAATATACCATTTCACAACACCCCCTATAAGAGTGCATTGTAAAAGGCGCAACTGGATGGAGTCATCCCTCAGTGAGTTTGACGAGCACCATAAATAAAAAGTTGTCACATGATCACTTGGATCCTTTTGAGGCTTGTCTTCAAATTTCAAAATATCTGAGGGAAACCTAGTCAGCATGGGGGGCCAATGCGGATCATGAAAAATTGGGTTGTTTAGTAATCTCAAAAAGTCTGGAAGATGTAGCATTGCCAAAAATGGTAGTTTTGGTTGTGAACTATTTATAGGAAAAGAGGATCCTTGAGTTTGACTGGCACCAGGTTGCCAAGAAAATTTGGACTGCTGGCCAAGGTTCTGGTAGAAACTATGACCTTGACCAGCATAAGGTAACTGCATCTGTTGGGGTATCATTGGCTGACTTCCGTAATAGGACGACATAGCTTGTGCGTTGATTTCTCCCTGCATTGTGTTCCAATGATTTTGGAAGGGTATGCCCCCAACCGATCTGATGGGCATAGGTACGTAGCCCTGCCCTGGGTTCCATTGAGCATGGAAGGGATTTCCCTCGACCAGCATCCCTTGCAAAGGAACTGATCCCTACAAAGGATTCCAAAGACCCTGAGTGGAGAAAACTCCAGTCATCGCTCCTTGTGAAGGAATAATACCTTGCACCGGGTTCTGTTACCAAAAACTGAGGTTTCCCCCAGCTGAGAATACATCCAAATAAAAAGCGTTGTTCCCAAATGTGTCGAACAAATAGAATGACATAGATCCCACCATCATTGTATAAGACAAAGGTCTTAAATTGCCTCCACCAAACAAGCTATAATTAGTGTTTTTTCTGATTGGTTATTGAAAAGCACCATCGAGCGAAGGGGAAAGAGGAGGTATATGACTCCCATCGTAAGGGATAGCATTAAAAGGGATAGAAGCACTCCCGATTGACCCTTGCACGGGAGTGTTTGAGCTCCCTTCCCCCATACCCATGGTCTATAAGGTAGAGTACGTAAGAACCAAGTTTCAATCAAAGTTGGGCATCCCATATGAGAAGGGAGGGCCCGCCACACTCTGAGTGAAAAAAGCAGTGGTCGAAGCCAATAACGATATCGAACCACTGCCCAAATTTGAGGGATTTGAGACCACTTTGGTTTGAATTGGCAAAGGTGGGAGAGGAGCTAAGATTCCCCATGTGGTAGTAGTCATAGTGGGAGTATGAGGACTCTCAGACAATGCAGCAACATTTGCTTCCATTGTCACTAGTAAGACTAGCTGGCGCTCAGACGGTGTCACCTCCGAAAGGACAATCTGAATCAAAATTAGTGTCAACAAGTCATTGATCGGAGGGTTAGCTAGCCTAGAAACCTCTACCCCGATGTCATAAATGGTAGGTTCCTCCGAAGTTGAATAGTCTCCTCGTCGAGCAGGCTCAGCCACAATTTCCTACAGCTCGATCGCTTCGAGCAACCCTTCCTGGTCAAGTCTTCATCGTAATGGTGGCAGAGATGGTTCCAATGTAACCGGACATAGGCCCTAAATCCTTTCCAACTAGCAGAGTTGTTGATCTTCCACCTTATGAAATTATCAATCGACACAGTAAGGCTTAACTAGCATTTAAACATCAATAACACACTAAAAGTTTCCTAAAAACAAATCAAGAAGTCGACTATCTGGTAGGAAGGACAATTATGCCAATGGACAATAGACAAACTAACTGGTGTAAGTGCAACTCGAACATGGAAGAACCCTCTGGGTATACTCTATGAAGTGCGATATGGTATTTTCCCCAGGTTCTGCGATATACCCCCACAGTCACCTGTGTAGGTCCCTAGAATATGGGCAACTAGGTTTCCATCTCGCAGTCAGTCACTAGGAAAATACAGTCAACAGTCAGGTAGATCGTAATGAGTAGAATAGCAAGTTTGGATCCTATCAAGGGTATCAAAAGAAAATGTTCCGGAAGAAAATACAGGATCTTGAACGGATTCGAGATCCACGAAGCTCTATAGAAAAATGTATTTGATATTATTCTCGAGATAGACCCTCAATATACGTTCCCCACTACGTTCAGTACATCTTTGGAGCGGTTATCTCTGCTGCATTTCCTCACGTGACCTCATTTTTATCCCCTGAGTTAGAGGGGGGTCCCGAATAACTTTTACCACACTAGACTTGAGAACTCCCTAAATTAGAATCCAAATTTTTATTTAATGACTTTAAAGAGTTTCCTCTCCAAACCTAATTCAAGTCCCTAAAACCCTAAACAAGTTTGTGAACCCTACAAACAGTAAAAGTATAGTGTATTTTAGGTTAAGCGTTATTTTTAAAGTCTTGATTTACTCACAAGGTATGGTAGTGACACTAATGGTGCTATAAAGAGACGAAAAGCAGGAGAAAATTAAAACACTTGAAAGCAAAATTACTTCGAATTTAAAAGCAAAGCTTTGTAACTAACTCTTTGTCAACTCAACTTTTCTTCACTAATATTTCAAGATATTGTAAATAGAACCTAAAACTTGCTTTCTCTTGACTACAAGCTACTTATGTTTCAATAAATCAAAAAATAACTTGACAATAAAGACGCTTTTTCCTTTTTGCAAATAATCAACTTTAACTACTTTACCAAACTGAAAGGTAAATCTTTTTTTTTAAACCGCTTTAAAGAGAAAAACTGAAGTAATTTTTTTTCTTTTTTCAAAGAAAGTAAAAAGGATAAAAATAAAACTGAAACAAGACTGGAAAAGACATTTATCCCACTACAGATCGTAGGGATTCAATCAAGAAACCAAGAAGGCAGATCTACAACTCAACAACTTACTTAAACCCTATTAAGGGTAAACACAAGAAGACCAAGAAAACAAGTAAATTGAAACCTATACCCAGGCTATGGCCACAAGCAGAGACTCTGGACTGATCCAAGAAATCCTTGAGAAGTGTGGACTTCAATCAGGAAAGAGGCAAACTCCCTCTTTTTCAAAAACTTTCATGAAACAGAGACGTGGGTTTTTGCATCAGTAGTATGCGTATGTACGTGGATTTTTTATTGAGTAGAGTGTGTATGTACATGGGCTGACCCAAGACAAGGCACGTACACCTCTGTATCTCTTCAAAAAATGAAAAGACCAGGCAGTATTACAGGGAAGGGACAACCGGTATATACCTTGGAGGTGACCAAAATCCCTTGATAGACTCAAAAAACTTGAAAGGAACTTGAAAGGAAATCAAACTAATCAAAAACCCAAAATCCCCTAAAAAACCCTAGAGTCAATCCCCAGTATGGTCTCCAGTTCTGTTAGTGGGAAAAACCCCCCTTTAACTACACCAAGGTTTAAGATGTAGACAGAGAAAATAACCATCTAAAAGTTAATCAATTTTCTATTCTACCCCACGCATACCAAAACTAATGTAAAGAAAGAAAATAATAGAAGAGATCGGGTAACTATACCTTTGATCCCACGTTTGGTGATGATCTCCTCAAGATTAGTAGTTCCACTAATTGCACGTCTCCTCCCAAGGCTAAACTACATCCAAATATAGGCAAGAAAAGACTACAAGCATGCTATTCTATTCATGAGTTAGGGTTATATATTAAATGCTAAGTATAAATCAATGAAAATACTCAAAACATCATCATTTGGGACAAGAAAATGTGATTCTTTTATTCATCATAAAGAGATTACAAATTACAATATATGTCCACCACCATTCCATGAACCTGGTCCGGGATCATGTTTACCAGGCTCCAAGTGCACCTTGAATGGAATTATTTTCTCAACTTTATGATCACCTCAATGGAAGGGAATGAGTTGAATGGAGGAAGAAGGGGTTGATGATGGAAAGTTGAGGCAATATATCACAAAAGGAAGAAAAATCTTGTGCAAGGAGGGGAAGTGAAATTGGGCAGCATTTCACTGTTCTTATGCTTGGATGTGAAATGAGACCCCAACACCTCCTTTTATATGAAAAAGGGATGGTTATTCAGTTGGGTAATCAGATATAGAAGGTGGATTAGTTGGGAAAATTCCAATAGCCTGTGAATTTCAACGAATTCCTTACCACTTTTAATTTTTTCAACTTTTGCAAGCATACGCGAGTTATAATGGTGCAACAAGCTTATGTACACAAGTTGTAGTGGTGTAGAAAGTGTATGTACACGGGATTTAATGGTGCAGATCGCGTACATCTTCTAAAAAATAGTTTTTTAACAAAAATTTCTCAGCAGTGCTTTGGAAAAATATGCAAGTAAGAGGGACAAGGCCATGTCTGCATGAGTAGGGAATTTTAGGGCTATAACATAATCTTGTTTAACAAGAGAGATTATGATTACACAACATAAGAATACACCTTTTAGCGTACCAAGTCTATATGGAGCCACGTGACTAATTATGGAGATCATATTGGAAGTTAAGACAGTTAATGACTATGGACGGATTGGTCTCTTGATGAAGGAAAGGGGCCAATTGAATGAGCTGGAAATGGGACACCACAGATTCTCCCCTTCAGAATGGGAACTATAGGCTATGTGTCGCATCTACATGAAGGCCACAAGAATCACAAGAATATTAGTGGAGGGAAAGACCAAAGGAGGAAAAACACCACCGAACAATTAACAAGAGAGAGATAGACGACAGAGAAGGGTGGTATAAGAAGAGAAGAGAACATGCACAAGGACATGACCGCATATTAGAACAAAAAAGAAGAACGAATAGAGCATGAAGGAGCTCAAAATAGCATGAACTTGAAAAAAACAAGTGAGCAGCAGACTCGCAAAGAAAAGATGCAATGAACAGAGGTGTTCGTGAGCATGGATTGAGGAAGAGAATAGAATGGAAGGATTTCCTTGAAGAAAATAGGAAGCTTGTCCAATTTTATGATGATCACCCTGAAACAGATAACACTCGGATCGATATTGGAGCAAAAGAGGACTACAGCTTGGTGCTTACTAGACAGAAACTGACACTGGTAAGGGGAGGTCATCGAGGGATTATTTATCAGAGAAGGGACTCCCTTATGTAGAGGAAATCTAGTTGAGAAACCACCTGACAAACCTATAGAGTTCCTAAGCTCAATGGGAAGGGGGAAATGTCTATTGTTGTCAGCGGAGGAAAGAGAGTAACCTTCCTGGATCATATTGAGCTTGGAAACTAGTTGAATCATTCCCCTTGTGGTATCATGGCTTGGAACGGGGGTGACATGCTCTAGGAAGGAACTCTATAGTATGGCCTAAGGTTGGGAGGAAAGGCTTCTTCTCTCAGTCAGTTGGTTGTGGCTATTCCTTGATCAAATAAGTATTTGAATTTATCTATTTAATTACAAAATAATTTTGTGTGTATTTGTTTGTATGAATTAAATGGGAGAAATGAATGTTAGTAATCAATGAAATGAAATCCTGAGTAGTTAGGATATATCTGTTGTTTCCATTGTTTAACCTATTAAACTGTGAAATTGAATAAGCATGGATAGTCTATGTCCCTAAGGTGCTTGTAACTTTGGAGGAAATATTGCAAGATATGGACAAAAACTTCACTAGAGAGTGAATCAGGGTACCTTGTTGTTCTGGGAGAGAACCCCAAATACTTGAGAGGAAAGTTTACATGATATGGAAAAAATATTCACTTGGAAGATGTTATATAGGTCTTAGACTTTGGGAGGTATTAGTATGGGTAATAAACCTTAAGTCCTATGAGAAATCACATGTTTTATGTGGAAGTCTTGGAGGACATGTAATCCTCCATCCAATTGCAAAAGGGAAGACTTTAACCAATGTAAACCTAGAGTTTCTAAGCCTTAGAAGTTTGGTGGAAATTGAGAAAGGATGGAGAAAAAACCCTCACCTGTTAAGTCTGGAATCAGATTGTCTCCCTGGAAGAAACCAGTGTACTACAGTGGTTGGGTTCGCAATCCTTGATTTGACTAAGTGGTTAGATCTGGATCGTTGGTTGGATGGTGTCATTTTAGAGTGGTTAGATGAGGTTGCATCTGTACTCCGAAGGGGACAGCCCCAGGTCAACTGAGATTGTTAATCTATCAAAGGGAAGCTAGGGAGAAATCTAGACCGTTGGATTTGTTGAGGGAATTGTTGGAGGATGAGTTGTCGAAGGTGCGGAAGGAATATTGTGATAGAATTCCAACAAAAGGAACTTTGAGGATCATAGATCCATCACAAGGAGATCTTGTGAGATCTCAGTCGTTGATTTTGGCAGGAGTTGCTTCGAGGAAGAGGATTTGAAAACCCTGATCGGGAACATGCCTTAACCCTTAATTTCATAGTGACCAATGGATTAGACAAATGGTGATATTTTTATCCATCAGAGATATGCACGATTGGAGTGAGCAACTCATAGTGGATTTTCGAGTCATTGTGATGATGCACCGAGGGGGAGGGACTCCAAAAATGAGAAGATGATCATTGATAGGTATGGGGGAAAGAGCTAATCTTAGTCATGTGATTTTATGGGTCCCATATATTTGGTGTGAGGACTGGACACTTGCATAGGAAGTAACTGTCGAGTGGGTAGAAGGCCCCAACATATTCATGATCATTAAATCTCGAACATGAGGACCGTTAGATCTCAGTACTTGATCTATCGGTATATTTCCATCGGAAGGGAGATAAACCTAGGTGGTTGGGAAATCCAATGGGAATGAGTTTGAATGGACACAGATCATTGATCTGAGGGCTAGGAGAATATTGTCAAATTGGAGTGTTTAGACATTTGGGCATTCATAAGCTAAATGGAGGAAAATGCCAAAGGATTGGTAAAGAATATCATAGTTTATCTTATGATGAGAGAATTACTCACATAAATGCATAGTTAATCTGATAGTAAGTCGTGAGAAAAGAGAGTAAAGTTAACATCCCACCAACCTAAGTAAGCCTTAAGGGGTTGGGTGTGTCACATTGCCCCCCCTCCACATACCCCCTTTTCTCAAAAAAATTTATTTTATTTTTTTCCCTAAAAAAAGAGAATTGTTTTTTTGTTCATAATTAAAAAAAAAAAATTATAGAGTTTAAAAATTAAAATTCTTTAAAAAAAATTGAATAGTTTAAAAAAAAATTATCTCAAAAAAAACTGTTTTTTTTTTTTTTTTAATTAATTTGTATGTTTTTTTTAGTTGTTTTTTGGTAATTTTTCTTTTTTTTAATATTATTATGTTTTTCGTTTAAAAATGTTCGTTATTATTGTTTTTTATTTTTTTCAAACTAATTTGTATTTTCTATTTGTTTCATGATCTCCCCTCAATATTTATCTAAAAAATGTTGCAATTTTAGGATAGAAAAATAAATAAATGTGTTCACAATGATATCAGTTGTCAAGGTCATGATTTCAAACAAGTTGTAATGTTAACCCTGAAGAAAATGGGATGCTACTACTAGCACCACTTTTAGTTTCAGAGTTCAATTTTTAAGGTTTTTTTAAGAACTGTATTGGTTATCAAACCACAATTTCAACTAAGTTGTAATTTTAAACTTGAAAAAAAAAGGTTATGATTGGAGCACCATTTTTTGTTTTCAAGGGTCGATTTTAAAGTTTTTGTTTGCAACTTTATAGATGAGGGTTGGAATATTTTGTAATTTTAACTCTAGAAAGAAAAGAGTGCTATCTGTAGCACCATTTTCTTCAATGAGGATAAAAATAGCCACTAAATGAGACCTCTAAGAAAATGAGAACTCTAGAGGGTTCTCGCCAAGTTGGTAACTTTGTTAAGACAAGAGAGAAGATCGTGGAGGATTTGATTCCTCACACACAAGGAAGTGTAGGGTTTCTTGGTGCTTGGGAAAAGTGGTGGGAATTATCTATGAATGATTAAAACTTATATAAGTTTGTGGTTCTACTAAGAAATTAGTGTGGTACCTTGAAATGGATTGAGTGATATTTGACTAGGCGGACACTCTGGTTAACTGGTGCAAGGATTAGTTGCATTAGTTTTTGTTTTGAGGTAGGATCATTGATGTCGATCCAAGGTTATGTAAGAGATGGAAGGGAGCCCTAAATCCCTCTCATGGTTTGATGCCAAGTTTTGAGCATGAAGACACAGGGATGAATGGAGAATGTATTTTTTGTAAGCTAGAAGTCATACTATTAATATATCACAAAGGATATTACAAGAAACAATAAATTTGGCCTACAACCTAGGAAATCAAGACCATGGAAGTGACTGATTTTCATAGTTTTCTTCTCAAAATGTTACTTTGAGTAGCCAAAAAAAATAGAAAACGTCATAAGAGACTCTTTGTCCTAAGAATTGCATAAATGAAAACATATATCCAATAATTAACGAGGTCATTGTCACTCCCCATACCTAAAAAATCAAATAATCAAAGTGGATTAACTTGGCCAATAGTAACCATCTTCCCATTTTTTACAAAAGCATTTGGGGCTCTACTCCTCCTGATCCTCATCTAGACGGATGGGATTTGTTGGGATGCCTTGCGATATTGGAAAGTGGTCATTGGTTCCCATGAAGTGTCCTTGTGAATCCACCTATTTATTAAGCATGATATCTATATTGAAAATCTCTTTATAGAGAACATCATTTTTTTGTTCCATGATGCTTCATTTGTGTAGAGTGGCTTCTTGTCAGTTGACCTTCTCTTCAACTACTAAGGTGATGAATAATGCTTTGTTCATTAAGTATAATTAAATGAGTTGACAAATATTAGTGTCGCTAGTTCTCAAAAAACCTGAGTCGAGAAATCATTTCTTAAATTATGCTTCAAGTTCTTCTCTAGTGACCTACTTCTTATTCTTCTTGAAAACATTATCCATTCTATCCATATCTTATTTAGTTTCCTCTGAAAAAATGACATTGTAAATACAATGTCTCCTTCATATCTTCTAGTTGATCTTAGATCAAGCACCAATAAGTATGAGTAGGTAGGGATGCATGGGGCATGCCTCTGTTGGGACCCTTCTTGATTCTAGAGGGGATAGCCCATTTTCCATTATGATTCATGGTGGGAGAAAAGTTTAAGAGTATATTTATGGGTAATTTTTGGTGTGTAGTGGGTAGACCCAAGGTTCAACATGAATTCACAAAAAAAACGCTCATATATCAGCCCTTTTGGCATCACCCACAAATAGGTGAAGTCTCACCCGAGGTATCTAAGGGGACTGTAGGAACTAGGTTTCTACAATCATGGAGGAATGTGAGACAATCATTCTAACCATTCTACTTAACATCCATCCATTATGCCTTATATCATGTGCATAGAATCATTAGAATAGATAACATATTCATTGTCGGGCTCCAATCTACTGATGTAAATTAGAGTACAAATGATTGTCAATGCGGTGTTTGTGAGACTTAGAGGCACCTCCAAAATATATGGATTTAGAGATAGCTTTTATCTTTAATGGAAATAAACCAAAACCTATTCTAAGGGCTGAATATGGAAGAGATGCTAAGCTTCTGTTCAGAAGTCCTATTCATAGATCTCATAACAGTAATCAGCAATTGTTTTCCTAAAGAGTATCAACAGTAAGCATTCAAGAGATGTTCGAACTAGTTATAAGACTTATCAAAATGCTAGAAGGACAAAACTCTTATTCAAGAGATGCATTCATTGTCTTCTTTCATTCATTAGCAACTATCATCAATTTAAATCAAAAGTCCTGAAAGCGTAACTCAAAAAGCATTCATGATTATCTTAATGCTTGAAGGCAAACCACACATTGAATTCTTATTCAA
>WSFP011452003.1:0-19643 GCA_009831015.1 Picea engelmannii
TGATACTCTTTCAAGGGCAGAGGCCATAGTAACTATGACCCCCGCCACTGTCTTTGACTGGAACCATAGCACCAAGGGGAGTTTATGGAGACGTAACTGTGTAAAACACCATGTTGAGCCCAGAGCAGATTTTTGGGTCAACACCAACCCACCATTAATTGATTAGCTAGTTAATCTAGTTACCTTCTCGGTTAATCTGGTTGATCAAGTGGTCAATTTGATTTCATTCTCAATTGACCCAGTTGATAAAATGGTCGATATGGTTCCATCATCAGTCGATCCCACTCTTCCATCGAAGAGTGAAACCTAAGAAATCGATCTGAGTCCCTCCTCAATTGATCCGGTCCATCAAGTGGTCGATTCAATATCCCCATCAATCGATCCCACTTCTCCTTTGAAGAGTGAGGATGTCTCTCAAGTCTTTCTTGTTATTGGAGATTCCTCTGGACAAGGGATAATTCCACCCGTTCCAACGACACCCCTCAAAGCAATGCGATTACTATTGATTGGAATTATCTAACAAAACCTCATCTCCCTTCTTATGTGCATTTCCAAATAGTTGTCGAAGTTTGTGGTAGGAATATTCCTAAAACTATAATAGATGAAGGATATTTTGTTAGCATTCTATTCTCGAATGCTTGGGAAGCTCTTGGTTCACCTCAGCTTTTGCTGGTGACTCATAATCTGTTGGATTTTAACAGAAGGGTTAGTCAACCTTTAGGGATCCTTCCTCATTTTCCTGTTACTTTGGGGGGGAAAATGGTCTACAATGATGTGATGGTAGTCCACGACCCCTTGGACTTTAATTTTCTCCTTGGGCGAGCCCATGTTTACGCCATGAAATCTTTTGTGTCCACACTCTTTTGAGTGATGTGTTTCCCTCATAATGGACACATAGTGACCATAGACCAACTTTCATTCATTGGCCCTCATATGATGGCCTATCATATGACTTCCATGAATGGTCCTTATATGCCAGCATCATCTGCCCCGCCGCAAGTCAATTATGTGGCAACTTGTCCCATGCCTTCAACCCCAAATGAGAAGGAATCTCTCCCTTCTTCTGACTTAGATATGGTAGTTGACATGGTGATCTCTTTGATAGGGATTTTAGAGCCTGATATCCCTACCCCTATCGAGCCCGTCGACATGTATTCCTTCCAAAGTGTTGTTCTTCCATCTCGCGAAGATCTCTTGGAATTCATGATTGATGTTTGTCCCTTGACATGTATTCCTTCCAAACCATTATCCTCTTGGAAGCCATGATCAAGATGATAGATACGAGCATGGTTCCCACTTCTGTTTTAAGCTCGTTAAAAAATGAAACAACACTCTGCGGATCCAACCCAACAACAAGCATAGTTCTTTTCCCGTGTCAAGCTCATTAAAAACTGAAACAAATAGTCATGAGCATGCTTCTTTTCCTGTGTCAAGCTCGTTAAAAAATGAAACTATTGTATCTCCCGTTGATTCGAGTCTATCATAAGAACTCGTATCTGAACCTTCATTTCATCTGCCTATGAAAATTGATCCTTTTTCTTCAGAAATTGGAAATAACATAAGAATTGGCAGATAAAACAAAGCTTGGGGGGACATGTCTCCAGCCTCTGGTTATCCTGTTGGATTTAATCCGCTAGCTTCTCAAGATGGGGGAAGCCACCCACCTTTGGAATTTATATTGGGAAGTGTCGAGCACAGTTAGTTTTCGATTTTAATCTCATTAAAACAATGAAACCAATTATGAGCATAGTTTTTCCTAGTTTCAAGCTCAAGAAAAAATGAAACCTGCCCAAGCATAGTTTTACTTTGTTTCAAGCTTGTGTACAAATGAAACCAATCTCAAGCTTAGTTTTTGTTCTTTCTTGTGCTTGTTAATACATGATAATATGTTATCGAGTATACTTTTATCTATTTTTAAGACACATAAAAACTATATGAAAAAGGAACTCTTGGAGTCTCATTTAAACCCTTTTCAGACTCTTTAAACCTGAAAAGATTGATGAGTGAGATTGTTTTCAGTCACTTACTTACAAGGACAGAAACAACACAGTTAGAACAATACAAGGAATTAGAAAACCAGTCTCAGTTAGGCAGATTTCAGCCATGCAGTTTAAGAAATGCATGAATAAAGGTTGTCAAATTTATGCTATTCAAGTAACTAATCTATTAGAAAAAGGAGATAAACCTAGTCTAGAAGACTTTACAATCCTACATGGGTTTAGAGATGTATTTGTGGACGAAATACCAGAACTGCCTCCAAGAAGAGAGATAGATTTCTCTATCGATCTACTACCTAGATCAACCTTGATATCTAAGGCACCCTATAGGACGAGTTTACCCGAATTAACAGAGCTGAAAATTTAGCTACAAGAACTGTTGGACAAGGAATACATCATACCAAGTGTCTCTCCTTGGGGAGCACCAGTCCTTTTCATTAAAAAGAAAGATGGGACTTTAAGATTATGTATTGATTATCGACAATTAAACAAGATGACGATTAAGAATAAGTATCCTCTACCCAAAATTAACGACCTGTTTGACCAAGTGGGAGGATAAAAGATTTTCACTAAATTAGATTTAAGGTCTGGTTATCACTAAGTCAAAATAAAGGATGAAGATATTAATACAACAACTTTTAGAATGAGATACATACACTATGAGTTTGTCGTAATTCCGTTTGGTCTTACTAATGCACCAACAACATTTATGTGTTTGATGAATAGTATACTCAGTCAGTATTTGGATAATTTTTTTTTTGGTATTTATTGATGACATTTTAGTTTATTCGAAAACAGAAGAAGAACATGAAGAACATCTAAAAATACTATTGCAGACCTTAAGGAAACACAATTTGTATGCAAAATTTGACAAATGTGACTTCTACCAAAGGAGAATACAGTACCTAGGACATATGATATCCGAATAAGGTATTACAGTTGAACTAGAGAAGATAAGAGCCATTATGGAATGGCCTATCCCTAAATATGTGGCTAACATCAGGTCATTTATGGGAATTACCGGTTACTACCGCATATTTATCGAAGGGTTTTCTAAGATCGCATACCCAATCACACCTCTATAGAAAAAGGGATTAAGGTTTACTTGGTCACAAAAATGTCAGGACAATTTTAATAAGCTAAAAGAACTGTTAACTACAACACCTATTTTAAGGGTAGCAGACCCTGATAAGGACTTTATAGTTTGCGTGGATGCAAGAAAATAAGGCTTGGGAGGTGTCCTAACTCAAGAGGGGCACATTATCTGTTAAGAATCACGTAAACTAAAAGAACATGAACAAAACTATGTCACACATGACTTGGAATTAGCAGCCATAATTCATGCACTAAAAATGTGGCGACATTATTTAATGGGGAGGAAATTTCTGTTGCTAACCGATAACAGTGGTGTGAAATTCTTATTTAGTCAATGAGAGCTTAATGCAAGGCAAGCGAGGTGACTGGCCTTCTTAAGTGAATTCGATTTCGATGTAAGACACATCAAAGGCAAAGAAAACAAAGTTGCAGATGCCCTAAGACGAAAGACTAATGGACTTTTTGAGATAAGTATTAGCAAAGCAGAAAACGATATTGAACAAAGAATTAAATATGCAAGTTGTAATGACAAAAAATATATCAAAACGGTAGCAGATTTACAAGGAAATGCATAAAAATTGGACAAAACATATCCGAGTTTGGATAAAAATGGACTACTAATGTTCAAAAACAGGTTGTATATACCTGATTCTGTTGATTTAAAGTAAAAAATTCTGGATGAATTGCACAAAAGGCCATATTCGGGTCATCCAGGATACCAAAAAATGGTAACAACTTTGAGAAAATTGTTTTTCTAGCCTAACATGAAAGGTGAGACAACTGAATACTTATCTAAATGCCTAGATTGTCAATAGGTGAAGGCTGTACATCAGCATCCAACCGACCTATTACAAGCTCTGCCTATACCAGAATGGAAGTGGGAGGTTATCTCGCTGGACTTCATCATAGGTTTGCCTAAAACTCAAAAGAAAAATGACTCGATTATGGTAGTGATTGATAAACTTAGCATGTCTGCACATTTTATACCTGTGAAATCTACTTATAAAGCAATTAATATCGCTGAAATATTTAGATTGCATGGAATTCCAAAAATGGTGATTTCGGATAGAGATGTCAAGTTTATGTCAATGTTTTGGAAATAATTGTTTGCAGGATTGGATACTAACCTAAATTTCAGCACTAGCTACCATCCACAAACGAATGGGAAAACCGAACGAACGAATCATATTGTGGAAGACATGTTACGAATGTACGTAAGAACAAAACCAACCAAGTGGGAGGAATACCTACACTTAGTGGAATTTGTGTACAATAATGGCTACCAGACGTCAGCTAAGATGAGTCCCTTCGAAGTATTGTACGACATAAAATGTACAACTTTGATTATCTAGGATTTAACCCATTTGATAGACTTATGATGGGACCATAAATGCTCCAGGAAATGGAGAAAATAGTAAGAAAGGTACAACAAAATTTAAAGGAGGCACAAGACATACAGAAAAGCTACGCAGATCTAAAAAGGAGACATCGGGAATTTCAAGTTGGGGACCATGTATAGTTGAAAGTGAAAGCAAGGAGAATCTTTCTAAATCTAGGAAATTGTTCAAAGTTGGCGCCCAGGTTTTGTGGCCCCTTCGAGATCTTAGCTCGAATTGGACCTGTGGCATATCAACTTGCACTTCTTGCAAATTTAAAAGTTCATAATGTTTTTCAGGTTTCGTTATTGAAAAAGTATATTCATGATCATACTCACATCATTGATTGGAACATGGTGTAGGTGGAACCAAAAGGCGAGTTCCAAGTGGAAGCTCTGCGCATTCTGGACAGGAAAGAAACAGTACTACGGAACAAAGCCATCGCCTAGGTAAAAGTGCAATGTAAGCACTTTAGTCCTAAGGAGGCCACTTGGGAATTGGAGGAATATTTGCAGAAATATTATCCAACCCTATTCCGAGAGAGGAATGAACACTGAGGATAGTGTTGTACTTAAAGGGGAGAGAATGTAATATCCCAAAAAATAATTAATTATTAAAGTCTATTTGTACTTAGGAATAAATTTCTGTTTTTGGCAAATTCGAATTCTATTTATGGAAAATCCGAATTTGGAATTTGATTATTGTAATTAATTAATTATGTCTGTTGGGCAAGGATTTGATTTGCCCAACTAACTTTTTGATTGTGACACATGTGAAAGACAAATATTTTTATATATTAAATGTTGGAAGACAAATGGAACAACCAGGTTGAAAACCACTGACCATGACTCCATGAGTGGGGAAAATATTTGAGTTGCCTTAGGGATGATTTTTATAAGTAGAAAATGAGGAATTTGACCACTAGAAGCCCCTAAAAATCAGGGATTTGTAAAGCTGCGGAAATTCCCAAGGAGGGAAGAAAAGACCTAGGCACAAGATGCACATAAATACAACATATGGAGGAGGCAGGACATTTCTTAGTATGTTGGAGAAAGAGTACTACTTGCTATTATGAACACTGTTTAGTGTGAGGCAAGGGAATTTATGATCTGTAAAAGAGGACTGTAGCAAAGGAGGACCATTTCAATTCGCCCTTATGGACTCATGGTCAGGCTAGGGGGTGAACAGAGCAAGTAACTTGGTTGTTCTGTTCTACGGTTGGGTGGAACGTGGTTGTTCCATTTGTGTCCCAACATTAGTTTAAGATAAACGTGTTTACTTGCATTCTGGTTAATATTCGGTTGATTTCCATTGTTAGAAGCATGATGGGATTATGTAATGTTAGTATATATATAAATGATTGACTGAATGTATAATATTCTATTGATTACCATTATTATAAGTGTGATGGGATTTTTTTTGTGATGTTAGTATATGTAGAAAGGCTTGACTGAATATATATACATAGATACTCATACAATATAAAAGTTTGAGCTATTGTATACTTCAAGTTCTGTTTAAACATGGTTATACATTCTGTGCATGACTGTGTAGTCATACCTATAGATCTACGCAAAAAAATTGATAGAAATGGTTAGAATTTTTCTATGGGTTATATATATACATATTGTTTTTAAATAAAGAAAATTCCTATCGATCCTTGATTTCCATGAATGTATAAGAAATTACCATTTCAAGCTATACAAGTGCTATAAAAGAACAAATAGGATATTTAACAGTCCATGTTCATATTACATATCTCTACAAGTCTATAAACTGTGTATTTAAATTAGTCTACAATACATGCTATCGTAGTTGTACCATTAATCCGATTAATGTTCAAAATGGATTTCTCAACAACCTGTTTATTCATTGGAAAGGTAAATTACAAAAATGACCGGTATATTATTTGAAAAATAAATTACAACCTGTATAATCCAGGAAACCCTGGTTAAAAATGTATTACAGAGGAGTCCCCTAGGTTAAGTACTCTTGTACCACTACTAGACAGAATCAAATGAAGTTGTGCCTAAGCGCCAATTAGAATGTGAATACGTTTCTGTGCAAGAGGGATGCCATGTTATGCTCATGTCGATTGGTACAAGCCTGCAAGGGGTAAAATGATAGATTCATAAATCTATGCTAAGAAAATTTAGTGAAATTAATAATAAACAAGGTAAGATAATACTTAGATTGAGTCGACATTTGAACAGTTCACTATCGGCGTTTGAATCACGATCTGTCCACAACCCAGAAGGGGAGGAGTGGACCCAAGAAAGGCTGATGGGTACCCTCACAAAAGAAAACAAGGCCCCATCATTAGTTATTGTAACTGAAAGACAATACCATAATGCTTAAGACTCTAAAAAATAAATTAAATAGTGTTAAAAACTTTAAAACACTCAGAAGTATAGTCAGAAACCCCATAGAGGGTAATCTTTGCTTGTGTAAATTGTACAGAACCTAAGTTATGATTTTTTTCTCCACAGAGGGAAGCAAATGAAAAGCAAAGAACATATTCAGAACACGATTTTATCAATTCTTGTATCTGGTTTAGTCTGGAATTGTATTTACGATTTATTAAAGAACAAAATACAGTGAGATCTATAAAATAGGGATCGATGACACCGATACGAGTTCCCTGTAGGATTTCGGGATGTAAACCCTTAGACAAAGGGCCGATAGTTCAGGGTTTATATACGTCTACGCCTTTTAAAACCCAAGAGATTAATCATATTGCAAAACAAAGTAATAATATACGATTTATACATACAATGAAACCACTTTATTCCTCGGAGGTAAATCGTTTCAATCCCGAGGGTTTAGACATAATACGAAAGGCATCTACCACATTGCTTGGTATAAAAGAAAGTAAATTAAGAGTTGTTGTAGAAAGCACAGAGAAAAATTTAAATACAAAAGTTCGAGATATAAGTATGTCGTAAGTAATTTAAGCAAATACAAGCATAAAAAATAAACAAAAGGATGAGGTCATGACATAGTGACATGCCTATGGACCTTTACTTAAAATTGCGGATAGTAAATCATGAACCAAGAGATTAAATCTCCATTGCATAAGCTTCTTACAGACCCCGAATGTAAACTATAGATAGAGGGTGGTTACATGCTTTCAGGTAAGGGTGTTCACGAATGTTTACAGATGAAAAATGAAGTAAACAACCCGAATCCTTAAATCCATTGACAATTTAACCCTTATTGTATATCTGTCGATTTCACATAGAAATATAGTGCACGGTGCGGTAAGGTAAATACTTAGAGTCATGAAATGGTGTATATGCTAACTGGGAATGCTAACTTTTCAATATCAAAACTTACCATGATTTACACAATGGGGATATACCACACAAAGCGTGGATGTGGGATGTTGCATAGAGATTAAGTGAAGATAAAAGAAAAGAAGCTTCAAACCCGAGAGCCCGGAAGGAGACATTTACAGAGGCAGAATACAAACACGACGAGCAATACAAACTATCCACAAATTGCTACAAAATATTAAAGGTAACAAATAAGTTTTGGGTTTACCTTGTATAGAGAGAAGACCGGGCAGATATGCACCCTCCATTGTTTCCAGGCCGAGTTCATTTCCACATTTCAGGCCAACCACGCAGAGGAAGACGTTCTAGGATTAACACTGAAACGCTTACAACGACGAAGTCAAAGTTCTTTTGGGTGAATACAGAGTCAAATGGGGAAGACCGTTTCAATAATGACCTTGAAACGATTGCTTAGTGGAAGTAATGGGTGACAGGAAAACAAAGTACATTTCCATGTGAAGTTTCGAAGGTGGCGATCCCATAGTGGGTGCAATAGCCTAGTTTGTCCAACTCAAGGAGTACGTCACAGTCCTTCCATTAATGGACATAAACAACGTTAAATGTCTACAGGGCGAAAATACATATGCCATTAACATGAGTTCAAAGTCTTCATTCAATGTTGGGCCATGTCACCAGGTCGAGTGGGGTGTTCACGCTGTTTGGTTTAGGGTTTAGGTGTGGGTTAAGTGCATTACCGTTTCATTAGGGTTTACGACCTGTCACGCCCTCGTTGGAAAAAAACCTTATAACTACCTCAATAACGACAATACTTGTGCGCTGAGTAACCATTTCAATACATGATGGCAAGCTAATGGAACATCAAAGAGATAAAAAGATCCTCTAATCAATTATTACCTCTGTACAGGGCATAACGCTTTGTTTTTAAACACTAGATCAATATCAAGTACTCTGTAACAATTTGGATTTCTGGATCGAATGTTTCAGAGCTTCTTTTTGGAAGCATAGAAAAATGGTTGAGGTTGCTCACCCAAACGTGAACCTGCTCTTTCCAGATGCGTGACTAAGCTACAGGGGTCGATTTATCTACATCTTCATTGTAATGTGGTGATTCACTTAGGAATACATTGTTGCAACTTACTGAAACGCTCTTTACATAACCTAGATTCATCCAAACATAGATCAGATAGATCTAATCCTTCTGCAGAGATTGATTGATCAATGAAATGATCAATCTACCAAGTTAAACAATTACAAAATCTTAATCAAGCGTATACAGAAGGCTTCATTACATAAAACACGGGTCAATTGGAATTAGATTTTATTCAAAACCACACACAAAGTAAACCCCTGTCTTCCTTCTATTCCATCCCCCCTTTGATCGATTACATTTCTATTCTTAAAGGAATCATAAGAATATGTTTGAGATCCTGACAAATAGGATCCCCAATATTCTAGATCACAATCTAATCACACAAAATCATCTATACTAACTTCCTAGGATTCGAGAGTTCATTTTGGAAAAAATAGCCATTATTACAACACACACCTCGCCAACACTCAAGCTAGTTTGGCCTAAATTTAGGAACACAATGATAGTGTTCCTTAAACGAGAGAAAACAAACTCATTAAGGGTCATTGACAACTTGATTAGGAATGACCCTCTAACATGTGTAAGATACTACAAAAATAGAATAAATTCTCTAAGTCAATTATTTTTTCACGAATCCAAATACTTTGGTGAAGTGAAAGACTATTTATTTGTAATAGAGTTTTAGAATAGAGGAAGTGAACATGAACATGGATTACTATGGATAAACAATGCACCCATCTATGGAACAAATACAAACATTGAAATTGAAAGCTTTGTGGACAAGTACTTGTCTCATGACTAAAAAATACTCCTAACCAATCTCAAAAGTATTCAACACCATCACATACAAGAACTTGTAAGAAAAAAAAACATGCATTGTAGGTTCAATTTCCCGATTCCACCAATGAGAAAAAGAAAAATCCTTGAACCTATGAAATTTGACAATGCAACTACAAAAACAAATGCAAAATTGATATTTTTATACCCTAGACACTATGAATCGTGATGAAACATATACATTTGATAGTTTCTTGGACAAATTAGGTATAGGGAATGACTACATCCATGCAATTCAATGTAGTCTAATTCGAACAAAAAATTTATTAGAAAGGAAAACAATAGACATATGGACTAATAAATTTGCTTGGCATATTCCAATGATTTGGAATGCAAATACTGATGCTTAATTTGTACTTGACTCATACGCTGCAACTACATATTGTTGTTCATATATGACAAAACTAGACACAACAATGACATCAATGTTTAAATATATATAGAATGATTCTAAAAAAAAGGAAGTTGAGGTCATAGAAAGAATTACAAGACTGAAAAGATTTACTAAACTTGCAAAAAATGTCTGCACAACAACTTGTATATATAGTATTTTCATTGACACTTAATACTAGCTCAAGAAAATGTATATTTCTTAGTACTTCACCAAAATATGAATGAACATTTATGCTGAAAAGACCAAAAGAATTGGAACGTGAACGAGATGATTCAGAAAACATAGCATGCCTATTGATCATCGACCACTATGTACAACGAACTGAAAGAATTAAACATATATGCTTAGAAGAGTTTGCATCATGCACACAATAAAATGTAATAAGCGAAGAAATTGTGACAATCCATATGTCATAAGATATGTGAAGTACAATAAGCATAAGGACTTTGATAGCTATTACAGAGAAAAATTGATATTGCATGTTCCATATCCCTTTGATAAAAAACATTTTCAAAGAGAAATACTCAACTTGGAAAAATGCATATCTAACATTTAAAGAAATCATAAAATGGAATGAACAAAAATTCACCAACAAAATTATAACATCGTGGAGTGATTTTGACGGCATAATAGATGAAATTGAGAAAAAAGATAACGAGTTGTTCAACAGATATATATGTAAATATAAGGAAATAGATGTCGACCCATGTTATCAAGAGTATAACATCGAATCAGATTTTGAATATTTACAGAAGGTTAGAAATTCAAAATCAGTAGTTGAAAGACCTTACTAAATTGTAAAACAACCATATATATTAAAAGAAGAAGAATTATATCAAATGATGAGATTGCTAAATAGAGAACAATCAAATATAGTGAAGGAGATATTGAGAACTAAAAAAAGAGATCCAAATCAACTAGTACACTTATTCTTGGCAGGAGGTGTTGGTATTGGGAAAACATTTACTGTGAAAACAATTTTCCATTCCCTAATGCACGTGTACAATAACATATTGGAATATGACCCAATGAAAGTGAGAGAAATCATAACAACATATACATGAAATGCGACATTCAATGCAGGTGGTGTGACACTGCACTCTGCATTTCACATGCTATTCAACAAATCATAATACCTTTCTCTTAAAAGTGAAAAATTAGACACAATAACAAAAAATTGCCAGCAACTCCATGTAATACTTATTTATGAGGCATCCTTAATAGGTGCAATATTCTTGTACCAAATTGACAAACATTTACGAGAAATAAAGCATAGCCCATTAGCCTATTTTGGAAATATTGATGTAATATTTTCAGGTGACTTATTCCAAGCACGACCTATCAGAGATTCTCTAATCTTTGAGTATCCAACCGTAGAGAAGGAAAAAACACCATACCACTTTTGGAAATAAAAAGTAGAAATTAGAGTGCAATGAGTTGCATACTACAATGCACCAAAAAGACAAAAAAATTGTTGAAATCCTTGACAAAATGCGAATGAATCAACAATCTGATGAAGACATAGAATATATAAATGATCATTGCCATATACAAGCTCCATTAGATCAATATTTCCATACATGTTTGATAGGAACAAGGATGTACAAAAGCACAATGAAAAAATGTTGTCATATGTAAATGAAGAACTAATAGTTCTTGATGCAATTGACGAACATGAAAGTAAGCAAGTCGGTTATGCACCATATGAGAATGAAATAATGTTGCCACCAAAAATTCTAATTAAATTTAATATTCTCGTTGAGATATACGCTAGAAACTATAGCATAGAAGATGGCCTTGTTAATGGTGCCGATGGAATATGCAAAATATATACCAAAAAAAAGAAAAATGTGGATGTAATATGGATAGACTCTGTAAATCCAAACATTGGTAAATTGCTTGAAGGAACAAGTATCATCAAATGTACGAAAAATATATCTCCCCAACTTGGACCCCAATACTACACATTGCAAAAAAGCTGTCATCTAATAGAAAAATATCTCAAATTACAGTACAAAAGGAATTCCCAAGAAACCTAGTTTGTGCTAGAGCAGTGCATCAATCGCAAGGCTTGGCATTAGATGGACTTGCATTTGATTCACGTCATATATCGGCACATGGACTAGTATACACAACATTATCATGTGTCAAATCAATGGAATCACTATATCTTGTTAATAAACTAACACAAAAGAATTTTCACGTGAACAAGAAAATAGTAGAAGGAATGAAATGCTTAACAACAAATGTAATGTGGAAACCATGATATATACAAACACCAATAACAAATGCAATTAATTTATTGGTTGCAACTTTTAATACACAAAGTCTATATGCTAATATCAATGACATTGTACATGGCGAAGATATGATGAATAGTATGATCCTTTGCATCTAAGAAACACATCTAAACTTTGCACCAATAAACAATGAATTTTCCAAATTCAATTTCAACATAGCAAATTATATTCAGAGAGTACTTACTTGCATAGAAAAAAACATAGACATCATATCAACAACAAAAAAATTGCAATAACAACGCTAGGCTTGTTTTATCAGATATATATTTTCAATGCAAAATATGCATAATAAATGTATATGCTGCACCACTTGCATTTGTTTCATCAACTATTGAAGTAATTGCATTCATTCAAATAGCCAGAAAAGAAAGCAACTATTAGAGTACATGCAATAAGAGCAATTACAAGAAACAACAAATAACTTTGTCCCAAAAAATATACCCTTGGTTGACCACATTTGGACAAATTTTCCCATTGAACAATGCCAAGTCAATATTTCAAATGTATATTGGAGCGATCATAATACGGTTCAAGCTTCACTACATTTTAAGTGATTTTTTTGCAAATAGATAGTACATTAGCTATGCATTATTGTTTAAACCTATTAGACAACAATTTGCAAATCATTTTCATCGGAGAAGGCTATATGATGATATGTTTTTTTTTACTATACATTTCACCAAAATCATACAAGAAAGCAACTTGAAAAACATCTTTGACCAAAAGCATACAAGAAAACAACCTAAAAAACATATTCATTGTAGAATGCTATACGATTATCTATTTTGCAGAAGCATACAAGAAATAAGAACAAAGTAAGTATCTCTAAATTCATCTTTCTTTTTTACTCTACCATTATTAATACATCAACATTTTTCAAAGTTTTAACTTTGTTATCCTAAATATACTTGATCTAATTTATATCTTAAAACTAGGAAAATGGAGAAAAGTGTAAAAGGTAAAGCCATAAGCAATGAAGATGCGGTGCAACTAGAAAGAGTTTAAAAAAGGTACATTGTAAAAGAAAAAAGGTCAGTAGTATGTGCTAGTAAATTGTATAAATTTTCTATACACCATACTTAACATGAAAGTATACATTAACAATTCATCACTTATGCATTATTTATAGCATAGTACATTAGATTTCAAATGTTTTATGCATTTTTTTTCAAGTCCACATTTTTACGTCTCTTGATTCCATATGCAATTTTTTTAGCTCCCATAATGCACAAATCAAACAAGACACAGACAAAAAGGTAATTATTTCTAAGTGTCTCTATTTACATTAGATATATTTTCTTTTCAAACATTAATTTCATCCCATGCCCATGAACACGATGAAAACATTGATATCAATTGAGGATATCAACAATAATGTAATTGGGAATGTTTTCCATGGTGATGTATTAGTTATATACAAAAAAAAATTACACAAAGAAAATAAGGCACAAAAAATACTTAGTGCATATTTGACAGACATTAACACTGAAATGACAATAACATTGTTTGTGCCTACATAACTTATTGAACAACACTAACAAAAGATTGTTCCAGATGTTGGGATTTCTATAAAAAAATTTCAAATAATAGAAAAAAGAAAATATGATGATGGTGATTGTGAAAAAACAATTTCATTAACCAACTCAAGCATTGTTGAAAACATATCTCCTATTTGCATGGAACATAGATTCTTTTCAAATACAAAAATTGCACAATTATCACATAATACAAATCCTTATCCAGTTGGCACAATAGGTGCTATTGCAATATGAACAACAAAAATGGGCATGCATTATTTTTTAGAAATCAAGGATGGCAACACCGAGAATGATAAAGCAATTGTAAGTCCATTATATTCATTGCTATGTTTCAAATACATATTCATTGCTACGTTTCAAATACAGTGATTTAATTTTAATTTTTTACTCTGTCTCACAAATGATTCTTATGCAACAGGTGCAACTACATGACACTTTGTTTCCAATTTATTCTTCCATTGAGAAAGAATTGCAAGTAAACCGGTTCCCACTTATATTGTTAAAGAATATAGTTAAAAAACAAGAAAAAGTTTTTGAACTTTACAATCAACATTCATATGCTAGTTGAGAACACAAAAAAAAGTAGAAAATCTGAAAAAATTGATTGCTTCACCATCGACTCTATGCACGGTAAACAAGTATATATAAAACTCTATAGTTATACATATATTGAATAGGTATCACACTACTAACTTCATCTTCATATATCATTTTTTGAAAAAATACAAGGAATATTGATGGCAACAAGTACATATACAACTTCCTTTGAACCTTCTTGTGCAAAATGCAATCATCTGATTACATCTTCTAGGGAAATAATGCTCCTAAGAATTGCATCTTGAGAGGAGAGCAATTGGAGAAAATATTACCAGATTTAAAGAAAGTTTCATATGATGAATATTCTACAAACAAATCAACCATTATTGATTTGTTAGCAAGTTTCCATGTGTATAGTACATTTATACTAGATCATCATAATGTAATTGCGCACATAGAATAATGATTATTCACAATCACACTCCCAAGTTATGTCTATTATAGTTTGTCCTAAAGAATGAAAAATGACAAGAGGAAGGGAAAGAAAGAGGTATGAGCTAGGGATAGAAAGACCTTAAAAATTAGTGAATATTCTCCAACCCATATGCTTTTTGCTTTTTAGGGTGGGCTTAGTTCATTTTATATTTATGTTGGAATTGTTTTTGGTTTTGTGTACTCATATTTTAAAATTTATTATACATATTATAAATTTTCATATTATAACTTTTCGTGTATTGTTGAACATGTTGTGCCTCATATGTTCTAACTAAGACAACTACTTTTGGTGAGACAACGCTAACAAATGAAACTAGCACTAGTATCTAGGGGTTATAATTCCTGTACTATATGATGTGATCTATAAGCTCTCATATCATTTTGCGTCCCATCTGTATGATACTATAATAAATGTCACAAAGTGTACACTTCTAACAATTTAGTGATTTTGTTTATTTCAAACCTTTGTTCTCCCTTATTGTGTTTGGGTAATCATTTCATTGGTTACTTTCTTATATCAATTTTTGTTTTTGGTTATCTCTTCTTCTATTATTAGTGTTTAATTTATATTTTATTTTTTGTTGAAAAACATATTTTTTGTGGATGCAATGGCAAAGAGACATACCAATAATTCATTCCCATTATGAACTCATTTGTGTAAAATTATTTTATTTGGTAAATAATTTTTTGAAATAATGTTAAAATGTAGAAAAAATGATACATATTCATGTCATAACTTTTCATGTGAAAATCACACAAACTGTGCAACTAAGTGATCTCATAGTACTTTCATGTGATTATCATTTGCATTTCATTCCGCAAGTTTCACAAACTCTCATTGTCAACATTTTCTGGTTGTGACATGGATTATATGTATCAATTTCACAACCAAAAATAATTCCAAATTAATTGTTGACATCTCTTTTTTAGGTGGAAAGAGATTCTTAAATTTGTTAATTTGTCCCTATATGCATATAGATTCTCAACTAAGTAATTCCATAATATTTTTGTATTTTCATATTAACATTAGTTTTAAAAACTTTACAACCAAGTGATCCCATAGTATTTTCATGTCAATATCATTTGCATTGCATTTTGCCAGTTTCACAAATTCTTCTTATCAATATTTTCTCAAGTTATCATTTCATTTTTTAAGGAAATATAATCATATTTAAACTGATAATGTCTTACAATGAACATTGGCCACATTAATTATTTTTTAATCAAAGTTTTAAAATAGACATAGAGATTTGGATTAATATGGAAATATAATCATATTTAAACTGATAATGTCTTACAATGAACATTGGCCACATTAATTATTTTTTAATCAAAGTTTTAAAATAGACATAGAGATTTGGATTAATATGATCAGAGCAATGCAACTAATCTAATCATAGAACTTTGTTAATTTATGGAACTTAAAATGAGAATGAAATTGAATCAAAAGGATGCTTTTAACGTGACAGAGTCCTCGTTATGGGTTTGATGCTTCATGCAAACACATCTAATTAAAAAGGGATAATATAAAAATTCTCTTGATATTCTCGGAAAGAATAGAAAGGGCTTTCTAGCTACTCCTTTATTTATGAGGTAAGTTTCATCTCTTTTCATACGTTACATGCCAACCTATTTTGAGATATTATGATGGACGGTCCTGTTATTGGAACATAGGTTAATATGACATGGTGAAAAATTATTTGTGATTTTTTTTTATAATTTCTTTTCTTACAGGAGGCCTTTTCCATTTGTGATCGGAAGGTAATTGAGGTGAGTTTTCTATTTGTCTATTGGTTCTGAATAAATTCTGTAATTTTCACATGGTTTCATGGTTGTATGAACTATATTATATCTTTTAAATCTAAGTTTTATGAACATAATTTGATCATGGCTATATTTGCCGTATATATATTTATTTTTATTTTTCCTTCAAAGGAGAAGCAAAGCCTCTTGGGTTTTGTGCTTATTGAATGCATTCCACATCAATTTCTTAAATGTTTGTTTAAAGTGAAATGTTGTACCCTCATGCCTCTAAATATTTCAAGGGAAAACACCCTATAAGGAAAAAGTTGTCAATGGATCCTGGAAAAGTTTTCTTTTCAAAATGGAAAACATCTCCTAAATGCTGACAAGTTGTAGCATTGCCCTCCAAATGAATGGAGGGAAACATCTCTCATGAAATTATACATGTAGAACATCAATCCCCTTAGGATATTCTACACACAATTCAAATCAAAACAACCCACCTAATCAACAAGTCCATCCGACATTAGAGAAGAGTTTTCCATAGACTACTTTACTTGAGTTTAACTTACCTTTAGCACTTTGTGGTTTTCAACCATGTATAAATTTATTCAATGGTAATCCATTAACCTTGCAAACATCAAACACTTTAAAATCCATAAACTATATGATACTAGATTTTGTGATAAAAACACATTTTTTCTATTCAACTTTAATTTCTGAGTATTTAACCGATCAATTTCTATCTTTAGAGTTGATTGATCTCACCATCTGCGTGTCCAGTGGATCAACGGATAAGATTGATTGTGGAAATTAACGTGTGCCCTTGATAATCATGAAAGAGAAACACAAAATTGCCACGAGCCGACACATAGCATTAAATATAATGAAATAAATACATTTCGCTTCTGCCCCTCCTCGTTAAACACCAGACAAGTTTAAAAGTGAATTTCCATTAGAATCGTCGATTACATTCACTTTTAGATTGACGCATCAGATTACACAAGATATTCATGCATATAAAACAAGATTACATTAGTTATAATACAATATGGTTTAAATTGTATACAAAAACTATATAATAAAACTAATACTACTTGAGTGGGCCTAATGGTTAAGAACATGTGTTTCCTCCTAAAAGGTCACAAGTTCAAATCCATAGAGGGGTAGGGTATGTATACCTTCGTAGACTTTACCACTAAAATCGCTGCTTGATATAATACAACACCTATATGTATGTAAAGTTTAATTTAGTTATAAATTTGTATAATCTAATATATACAACTAATATAATCTAAAATTAAACTATATATAAAAATAAGAATAATCTAAATAAACTAACATTACTACAAATTTAACCAATCTACCCTAACACAAAATAAATAAAACAAAAACTAATTAAATTTGTATTAAAATCTAAACCAATTAAAAAAAAATTAAAAAACAACTAATATAAAATTCAAAATCCCTATTTTAATAAAAAAAATTAATCTATGTTACAATAGGCTCCATAACACTCGGTCATCCTGCTTCTCTTGTTGCAGTTGCGTGCTCTCTGTCGTGTATGTGCTATTGGTACTTCCACATGATCCTTCTAAGAGTCTAAAACAATGATTGTAAAGAACAATAATATCCACATTAGGAGATTGATAACGACAAAGGTGTTCTCCAAAGTGGTGCAGGACTCCATGCTTCAATTACTTCAATAGGGTTGTACGGTGTTTCGATAAGTTGTGATGTTCCATAAGACCAATCTTCTCTCCAAAATTGTAGCGAGAGCAGCTAGATAGCGATGAGGATAAAGCAAATGAGTAAATATTGATTACTTTATATTATGTTTTTTGGAAAATTGAATTGTGGGCATAGGTAAGCAAATTTACTAGCACAACACTCATGCACCATCATTTTATAATAATGATATTCTCTCATGGTTTATGAATGATTTTGTTAATGTCATCAACTTTCTAGAATATACATTTATTGGATCATTTGCTTGTGATCTATGGAATATTCACTTGATTGATGTCGTGGTACATATAATATTCACTTGATTGATGTTGATGGTACATTTAAGTAAATCTACTTAACATGTTTACTGAGTTTGCTATATATATCTTCACTTTCAAACATAAATTGTGAAGCAATTGCTCACTCAAAGTTACAACTGATTGTAGTGATAAATTCAGACTTGTTGTCGTTTTACTGATCGTGTCGTGCAAAGTTTTGCAGGAAGATAATGGATACATACAATATTGAAATAAAAATACTTGTTGGGAAGCGATTGAGTTTAATTGCCGAGACATTACAGTTAAAGTACGATTTCCTGGAAAAGAAGTTTGGAAAGCCATACCAAAAAATGAGGATGAATTACTATCCTCAGTGTCAGTGGCCCAGACTAGATCTTGTTTTTGGTCTGAGTCCACATGCCAGAATGACTAGCATTACACTCTTACTAATATTATGTAGTTTGTATTTCAAGTTATAAGAATACAAGAGCATTTTGTGATGTTTTATGCTCATGGTTTTGATGCAGAGATCAGTCATGCACGTGAACTCATTAATCAAACTAATCCACGCTTGTTCAAGAATTTTATTTATGAAGATTATATGAAATGTTATTTCTCTCAAGGAGTAGAAGGGAAGCACTCATTTTATGAATACGCTGGTATAAAAAACTCACAAACAAAAAGCAATTAATGGGCAATTTTATCTGTTTTTCTATAATTCATCTAAGGTCTGATTACAATTGGCTATTGTCTGTTATATTTCTTGTACATTATATATATAAGCAATTAATGGGCAATTTTATCTGTTTTTCTATAATTCATCTAAGGTCTGATTACAATTGGCTATTGTCTGTTATATTTCTTGTACATTATATATATATATATATATATATATATATATATATATATATATATATATATATATATATATATATATAT